>JAEANM010025972.1:0-10836 GCA_017656035.1 Myanophis thanlyinensis
AACTAATCCACTGGGCATTATGTAAAAAACATGACTTACCTGTATCCGAAAAGTCATGGGAGCACAAAGTGGAAAAAAGTGGTCAAAAATGAGAAGATAAAGATCTTGTGGGACTTTCAAATATAGACAGATCGTCATTTAGAACACAACACGCCAGATAGCATTGGTCATCCATAACCAAAGTGTACAGTTTATTGATATTGCTGTACCAGGAGATGCCAGAGTCAAAGAAAAGAACTAGAAAAAAAATCACAAAATATCGTGACCTGGCCATCGAAACTACCCAGTTATGGATGAAACATGTGACAGTGATACCCATTCTGATCGGGGAACTTGGCACCATGTCCAGAATTTTACACAGTACATGAAGAAAAGGCAGCTTCCTGCAATAACACCAGCAGAACTGCAAAAAAATGAGCTACTTGGAACAACATATATTTTGAGAAGGTACTTGGTTGATACCTAGAATGCTGGCAGCAACCCATATCCACCATCAGTGCCAATCAATAATGTGACACATTTTTAAATGTTCAGTTGACTTTCATAAAGTGTATAAGAATAATAATTCACAGTCATACAGATATTCAGACTAGATTTGGCATTTTTGTCAAATTATTGGGTTCTTTTCAAGGGCCTGGGGTAGGCAGATCTGGATGTTTGATAGTGTTATAGATATTGTTGCAGGATGTAAGATATTCTGAGGAAAGCTGACTTTTGCAATTGACTGACAGTGAATTTGTCAATGCCAATGGTGTCCAAATAGTGCCACAGATGATGATGATGATGATGATGATGATGATTTAAACACTCCTTCCTCTTTTTGTAATAGATAGAAATAGCAATAATATTTAGACATATATCCTGCCCATTAGTGCTTTGCAGCACTCTCTGGGCAGTTTACAACATCAGCATATTGCCCCCAACAATCTGGGTGTTCATTTTGGTAACCTCAGAAGGATGAAAGGCTGAGTCCACTTTGAGCCCATTAGGATTGAACTCCTGGCTGTGAGTAGAGTTAGCCTGCAATATTGCATTCTAAGTAGTTTGCCACCAAGGTTCTTATGAACTTTCTGTTTAGTTGAGGAACATTTCCTGGCTACTGCCCATTGTTTTAACATTGCAAATTATAAATGTTATATTTATATAACAGTGAAGTTGAGAACCTTGCCAGCCTTGAAAAACAATAATCAATCCTCATATTGGATTAAGTGGATGCATTAATCAAGCTACACAGAGGAGTATCTAATCTTGGTGTTTAGACCAAAAGTCTGTCTTCTAATAAAGTTGTAGGTCTCAAAAATGAATGTTTAATGAATCAAATAGGAATTTAGTGCACATATCTTTGCAGCTAGATATATTGAGTTTATGCAAATGTTTTCAATATAATTTTATTAAAACATTTAAACAAGAAAATTAAAACAATGTAACACAAGAAACACAAAGTAATATAAAGAAGAAAAAGAAACAATCAGAAGTAAAAGAAAAAAGTGCAAGAAAAAAGAAAAAAATTGAAGAAAAATAGATGAGAAAAATGATATAAAGAAATGATTTTCAATGTTCTATGTGGCAATTATAAATGCACATATATTTTAAGCTCTCACACTAAAATTACATCACATTACTCTTCTTTCTAGAATTGATTCTTTCTCACCATCAACATCATTTAAATCCCAAATTCATTTTTTTTTATTTTTATGCAAAAATCTATGTAAGTCTTCCAGTCACCAATAAATATAGATGTTTTTTCTTTAGTAAAAAAAAGTAAGTTTGTCCATTTGAACAAAGTCTTTCAACTTCACCAACCATTCTTTCACACTGGGTAGTATTTAATTTTTCCATCTTTGTGCATATAATAATCTCATTGCTGCAGTTATATATTAAATACTCTTCCACAAACTTTTTCCTGTTTTATCCATTAATTCTAAAAGAAAAAAACAAACAAACTCTGGCTTTATTTCTATATGGATCTTTAAAATTCTCTATATCAAACTATTTACAGTATTTGAATCCATTTTTTTTAGCTTTTTTCCACCAAGCATGATAAATTGTCCCTTCATGGAAATGTAAAGGTATGAACAGGACTGCTTCTTCTGCTGCCTTCAGGTGCTTTGGATAATAGCTTGACTCCCTGTTCTTGTATATTTGGTTATGCTTATTGGTTTTCTTAATCTGCGTATTATTTCTTCAGAGGTTTCCTGCAAATCATTCTCATCCATTTTTTATGTTTCTGTTAATCACTGTAACAATTTCTTTTTGTTTCAAATCCTAAAAGATTCTTTGGAGAAATAAGTGTTGGTTAAAACAGCTGCTTTGTGAATGAAGAGATTTAATGCTGTCCTCATTACCCCTGAACTTATTGTCTCATGCTGTGAAAAATTAGCTTTTTCTGTACAAAAGTAAAATGATAGCAGTTTTCTAAACCATTCCATTAGGCAAGCTCACATGCTTAAGAGGAATTGGCTGGTTGTATTGTTTAGCTGTCTCATGTCTTTATCGAGATTTATTGGAAGAACCAATAATCCTTTGAACATTCACTATACAGCAATCCAATTTAAAATTATTCAGTCTTAGATTTGTTACACATAAACGTATTTTGGAGATTCCCATTTTTTTCTGAGCACATTCTACAGCTTTACATAATTTACACAATAAAAGGTGATTCTGTAATCAATGAAGCACATAATGCTGCCTTTTTGGAAATCTTTGGCTTTCTCAATTATCCAACATGCATCAGCAATAAGGTTTTGTGTTCCTTGGCATTTTGTAAAGTCAGCTTGAACATCTGGCATCTCTTTTTCCTTGTAGAACTTTAATCTGTATTTGATGATCCTAAGCATTATTTTTTTTGGCATATGAAATTAAGGAAATTATATTTGTTAAGTCTCCTTTTTTTTTGGTATTGGCATGTAGATTGACCTCTTCCAATCTGTCAGCCACTGTATCATTCTCCAGATTTCTTGGCATAGTTTGACTGATTCTTCTATGTTTGCTGTATTTCTGTGAATATTCCATCAGCCCCTGTAGCCTTCTGACTTGATAATGGCTGATCTAAGTTCATCTTCTAATCCTAGAGGTCCTTGTAAAGAGATAACTTCTTCTAAAATACATTGGATGTTGACATCTCTGGAGTACAGTATTTCAACGTATTCTTTCCATCTTTCTTTATCTTCTTTGAATTGATTATTTATTTATTTATTTGTTAAATTTATTTGCTAACCCGTCTCGCCATGAGACTGGGCAATGTACAACAATGAAATGGGGGGGGGAAATGATAAAAATCTAATCATAACAATGGCAAGGAATAAAACGAAAAATTTTACAATAATATGAAATTTAAAAGATGAGTGGAGGGGAGCAGAAAGCTCATGGGGGAGGAGCTAGTTAGTCTAGCAGCCTCCTCCAGTGATGTACTCTCCTATGGGGCTGCAGGCAGAGCCAGGTCTTCAGGCCTTTGTGGAAAGATAGGAGGCTGGGGAAAAATCTCACTCCAGGGGGGCAGTGGGGACAGGCTGTTCTAGAGTGGGGGTGTCAAACTGGCTGGATGCATCACATGCAGGCCATGCCCATCCCAGCTCCACGAAGGGAAAAATATCACAAAACGTCATGTGATGGCAATGTGATATTCTAGAGGACTGGTGCCACAGCAGAGAAGACTCCTCCTGGATCCCATCAGCCAGAATCCCTTGACCAATGGGATACTTAACAGGCCTCCTCAGCTTGCATGTTGTTATCTGTCTACTGATATCCTTCAGCATGCCAATTTGAGGTTAGAAGCTCCTTCTGAGTCCTGACATATTTTGGATGAATTTGGTTGGTTTTTTCATATGCTTTTCCATCTTCAGTGTCTTCACTGATATAGTTGTAATACTGCTGCTTCTCTCTTCTAACAACAGTGTGAAACTTTGAAAATTCTTTCCTGAGATTTTTGTCTTTCTTGGCTTTGGCTTTTTCCCCTCTTCTTGGCAGTCTCTACAGGTTTTTTTGACATCCAGTTTGTTTTGTTTTGTTTTGTTTATTTCCACATTCACCTTTAACAACTTCTTTAAGTTAATTTGAACATTTCCTCTGGTTCTCTCTCAATGAAGTTCAGACTTCAAAGTAATTCCTGATGTTTATGTGGTTTGTGGAAATTGATTAGCTTTCTTTTTTACCTTAACTTGTGCATAAGTAGATCATTTTTTTCTGCAAATAAATTTTCTAATATAGAATTGTACATATGAAAGAGAAGATACTATATCAAAAGATCTCAGTGGCTTTTTAAATGTTATTAAATATCTGATTAGAAGTATATTACTAATATAAATTAATTGTATTATTTCCTAAATTAGAGAATGAAAAGGGGGCAGGAATTTTTATGCACACATAGAGTATTTTGCCAGCTAAATTAGTAGAGTGGTACCTTGATGTTCAACCGTTTCATCAAATTTGGTACACACGAACATTTTGTCCCAGTACTCATAGTTTGTTTGGTACTGTACTTGATACACAAGCTAGAACTTGTCAGAGTTGGATGCCTTGTGATTCACTATATTATTATTTATGGGGAAAATGTTTTTGGTACTCATTGTGCCTCCCAGTACCAATTAATGATGAATACTGAGGTACCGCTGTATATATTGATATAAACAGCTTCTTATCATTCCATAATAGTTTAAGGTATTCCCTTCTTTAGCATCCACTGTAAATACATCTTATAATCACTACTATATTATCTCTTAGGTTATTGACATTTTTGCTTTCCTGACCTTCAGCTTTTAAATTAAAAAGGAGGAAGGGAATAGGGAAAGATATTAGCTTGGCAATGTTTTTCTAGTGTTTGTTTTCCATACCCTTATCTGTTTCTCTGTGTCACATGTAGATAGTATGGTTGATGTTTCTCTATCTTTCTTCTGTGAATAAAGATTGTGAATGAAGGGGGGGGGAAATAAATAAACCAGAGATACTCTGTGTTCTATGTAGCCTTTCTGGAGAACTTTTTCCTTGCTCTAGAAAACATAATTTTCCATCCACTTGAACTCCAGTTTGCTCATGGTGGATTTGCCCTCTGGAAATTGGCTTCCTAATAGGCCTTCTTGAACTACCTCAACTAGATCAGCAAGAGCAATGTTTCAATCAGATGCAGTGGGCAATCATTAAAGAAACCAATTAACAGCACTCAGAAAACTGGCTTGTGTTGTCTGAGCTTGGTGATTTTCTTGCAAACGTTTCATTATCAAACTAGATAACATCATCAATGAAATAAACTATCAGCAGACAATAACAGTCAGACTTAGCAAACAGTCAGTGGTCTTTCCCCATTCCTCTTTCAATTCCATTCTGATATATTTATTTGTTGCTTCTCTTTGTCCACCTACTCCATGTTTACTACTCACCCTTATAATTTTCCAGAAATTTAAAAAGTGGGAACAAAGGGAAAGTACAAAGATTCCACAAAGCTCTTTAAAGTGGTAGCAGCTAGGAACAAAAGGATTAAGAAGCCTGAAAGAACTTTAGGTTGAAATAAATAGTCTTTGTCACTTCTATCCCTTCTTGAACTATGAATATGTTGTTGAATCTACTGTATATATATTTCAACGTGTACATTCGTTTTGTTATCTCCTTCATTGTTATTTGTCAAGGCATTTGAAGCCACTTTATTTTTGTAAATAACAAGACATCACAAATAAGCCAGATGTACTGTATAGGCTTATAGAAATACCTTTACTAAAAACCATGTATTTTGATAAGAATGCCACAAAGAGAACCATAATACATAGCCAGTTGGTTTACATATAGTTTGAACTCCTTTTACTTTAAAAGCAGATGAATGAATATAATTGACTTCCATGTTGTAATTTTTTAGTGCATTAGTTGGGCTATACAGTCAAAATTGAAGCTATCAACTGAAATAAAAGCATGTTTTCTCATAATGTTTTGTGATTTCTATTATTAAGCTAGAACAGCTGTGTTTTTAGAGCCGTTATAACCAAGGTATCTATATATCAGAATCTAAAGCAAGAAATAATAAATATTAAGAAAATGTTCCAAAATCTAAAGGTAAAGAAATCCATTAAATATGCTTGAAATTTATAATATGACTTTCATAAATTTCACTTTCTCTCTAATAGCCCATAAGCTCTGCTGCTGGGATTTTTTCTTCAAAACATTCAAGGTATCATGTTCTTTTCTTATTCTTATTGAATTTTTTACAGTAATAAAAGCTAATGCAAATTGAATCTTTTTTTAGTTTTTAAGTATTTCAATTAAAATGTGATTAAGAAAATGAGGTTTTGGTAACCCCAGTGTTCTTGTGGGATCCACTGCAGCTATGAACTTGATGTTTTTCCATGACTCACAGCACTTTTATGTGGGAATTGGTGCAATCCTGTGGTCTCCATGAGAGGAGCAGCTATTAGGACCAAAAGTGGGAAAACTCTTGGTTCTGCCTTCTCCAGAGAGCTTTCTTTGGTCTTGGCTGGTCACCTATGTTGCTCTCTACTACAACATTGTCTCCATTTCCTTGGAGATGCTTTATTTACCATTGTCTTCACCAGAGGTTCTTCCTCTTGTTGTGAACAGATTCTATAACAAATTCAAATTCAAATTTTATTTGTCACATACACAGTCATACATGGTATGAAAATGCAGTGAAATTCTTGTGCGACTGCGCAAGACCGCTGTTGGTAGTAGGGCAAGAGTGTTGGTAGTCTAGACAAGATGGGAAGATAGATTAGGAAATAAATTAGGAATAGTTGGGAAAGTTAGGAATGAGGTACTAATAGGGGGTTCCTGTTATAAATGTTCGTATGGTTTAGAGTCCATATTGCCTGTGGAAATAAGCTTCTTAGTCTCTCTGTGTTGGCTTTCAGAGAGCAAAAATGCTTTCCTGACCCCATCATGATGAACAGTCCATTGTTGGGATGGCTGAGGTCCTTCACTATCTTCCAAAGTTTAGTCCAGCAACGTTTGCTGTAGATAGAGAGTAGTTCAGGGAGCTTGGTGCGGATTATGCACTCGGCTGAGCATATCACCCTCTGTAGCGCTCATCTGTCCTGCATGTTGCTGTTCCCGAACCAAGTTGTGATGTTGCCCATCAAGATGCTCTCTACAGTGTAGGAGTAGAAGTTCCTAAGCACCTTGAAGGGTAGTCTGAAGTCTTTCAGGTGCCTGAGGTGGTAGAGACATTGTCGGTGTCGATGTGACAGATCCATGACAGGTTCTGCAAGATGTACACACAGCAGTGGAATGTAATATTGTTTCATTGAATGCTTAACCACGTTTGTCTCATTCCTCTTATTGGAGTTCAGGCCACGTTATGTGGAAGAATTAATTGGAGAAATCAGTTACGTTTGGAAGCGTTAAGGGTAAAAGGGTGTCAGAGAATATGGTGGCTGGATGACATCAGTATCCAGAGAGCAGAAAAAGTCAAAGAAGTAGTGCAAGATCAGAAATGTGGAGAGACCTAGCTGATAGAATCACAAAGAGTTGGACACAACTGATGGATATCATCATCATCATCATCAAACATTAAGGGCCAAAGGGATCTTAATTTGTGGTTCTTTGTCATGGGAAAGAAGTCACCAAATAGAAGCAAAAGACTAATTATTCATTTTGGATATATGGCTACATATACTGTATGGTTCAGTAAAGAAAGAGCATTAAGATCTTTAGGGGTTTTCTATTATTTACATATATGAAGTGTATCTCATTCATGTCTGATTTACTTCCTCTTTCTAGTGCTGGAAAAATAAGAAAGGATAAAGAACAACATAAATCTGTAATCCTAATAGCTGCATGGTATATAAAAGCCTCCAAAATAACTTCACTCTCATTAATGTCAATTAAAATGGATCCATTTAAAATAATCTAATGAGTTCTTACTGAGTAACTGACAAGGTAATTGACGTGAATGATTTTAATGGACAATATTTTTTGCTGCTGGCCAAAATAGCCTATTAATAGCAGTTGGCAAATTAATATATATAATTTTCTAACCTAAGTGATTCTTCAGCTATAAGGATAGAAATCCTAGAATTTTTACTCTCGTTACTGCTAACTTTAGAATGCTGTACAAATCATTGGCCTTGCTATTTGTGGAAATTTAAGTGTACACCTGCGTGAACTGAAGCTGCTTTTAAAAAATATTTTTAGGGATGTGGTTTACACATACAATGTCGGTTTGGTTAGTTAACTTATAGTATTTGTGTATAGTTAGACAAAATTGACTCAAATTCATATTTTAAAATAGAGATGTTTGGATTAGTAGAAATTTAGCTTGTATCAATGAAATATGTATTGTTATTCCAACTCATCAGTATATCATCAGATATTTTATGGATTTTTAACATATTTTCATATAGCTTTTTACTCAGAATTTTCTTAGGCATATTTTTAATGAAAATATCTTTACTATGTAACTTAACACTATTATATTTTCCTGTGAAAATGCAATAGAGTTAAATTTTATTGTATTTTTTAGAAAATTGAACTTAACTAGGTTAATCAAGTTGCAAATTTATATACAATTTTATTCAGAATGTTGGTATATTCTGTAATTATACAATACTATGCCGAAGAATCTGGCTTTTGTTTCCTATTTTTCAAATTAAACCAAAACCTTTATTATAGCCCTTTAAAATTAGAATTGAAGAGGGAGTGGACACTAGCACATGCAAATTTGGGGGGAGAAAAATCCATGAGCCATGGGGTTAGACACTATGTTTAAACTGGTATGGAAATCAATGTCCCAGATATGCTGCTTAACATGACACTTAACATTTCCAGATCCTAATGGGCAGAGTCTCTCCAAAGAAAATCCTAAAGTCTGGAATTTGGTATGAGCTTTATTAGCCAGGTTGATTTAAAACAGTTTCAGAGAGGCAATAGAGCCAGGCCCATGGGGGGTGGGGATATTATTTTAGCCTGAAATTAAAGTGATAGAAGCTACCTGTGGCACTCTCAAAAATCAAATCTATCTTTAACCATTAGCAGCATTGCTGATCATCTTATAATAGTAAGTATAGCTCTTATAAATTTGGAATGGACAGCTTCCAGGATATTAATCTTTGTAAAGACACAAATCTGAACACCATCAAGAGGCTGGGAAACAATTTTAACAGTTTAACAGAGTTGGAAGGGACTTTGAAGATCATTTAGTCCACCACTACCTTGCCCAAGCAGGAGGCCCCACACCATTTCTCATAGTTGGCAGTCCAGTCTCTTCTTGAAAGCTTCCAGTGATGAAGGTCCCACAACTTCTGAAGGCAAGCTGCTCTATTGGTTGATAGTTCTCACTGTCAGAAAATTTATCCTTATTTCTAGGTTGAATCTGTCCTTGATCAGTTTCCATCCATTATTCCTTGTCTGGCCTTCAGGTATCTTGGAAAATAGCTTGATCCCTTCCTCTCTGTGGCAGCCCCTCAATTGTAGCAAAGAAAACCTTGCAAGCTGCATGAGTAAAATATGTCCTCTTTGAATTTAAAAATCTTCAAATAGCTGTAGAGCAAGGATTTCCAAACCTGGTAGCTTTAAGACTTGAGGACTTCAATTCCCAGAATTCCCCAACCAGCATTATATTTATACCTGCTCTGCTGGGGTCCCATTCATTTGTGATTTATGTACTCACTGCTGTGTCATATGAAGAGTGGGACTTTAATTTTTAGAGTGGTTTTTTTATAATTTACTACAAATTGTTTTTTTAGGCAATAGGAAGCCAATGCCCTCAATCCCCTTCCCATTCCCACCTGGGAGATGGATGAAATTATTACATTATTTGCATATAGCAAGGAGGGAATTGCATGATCTAATATTGGAGAATTAGGATTAAAGGGAGAGACTGACATTGAGTTAATGTACAGATTGAAAAGTAATGTGGCTAGAATACATCCTTGACTACTCCTCCTTTGCTGGAAATAGCTCCAGATAGAGGCCCTCAAGGGAAGCATGTGACTTTTAATAAACTGTGAGAATAAAGAGTCTGCATAAGAAGGGGCACAGAGGATCTCTCACGTTTTTCCCAAAGTCTTTCCCCACTGGTGGAATTCAATTTTTTTACTACTGGTTCTGTGGGTGTGGCTTGGTGGGCAGGGTTGGGGGTGTCATGTGACTATGGGCAGTTTCTGTAAGCAGGTTCAAAACAACAGCAGAAAGTTTTTTCCTGCCTTCCCTACAGGATTAACCCTGCAAAGTAGAAAAAAAAATAAAATTAAAAAAGAGATTTCTTCTAACAACCGGTTATCTGAACTGCTTAGAAAATTTACTACTGGCTCTAGTGAACCTGCTAGAACATGTTGAATTTTACATTTGTCTCTCCCTTAGAATCAGATCAAAAGCTTACAACATTAGATGGTGTCCTTCTTTCACATAGTCACTCTTATTAACTGCTCTTGGAGCTAATAAGATGGAATGATACCTGTTTTTTTGTGCCACCAAATTGATCAAATAATCAGGACAGGAGCAAGTCACAGTACAGTTACAGAAAATTTATTATTCAATTTAATATCTATAAATCAGCTCTTTGCAAATCTGGGACAGTTTGAAAAATGAAGATACCGGTCACATGAAAGGTTAGTGAATTGCTTATTAAAAGTTAATAAGAACAAAATAGTTTTTTATATTGTATTTTTCAGTCACCACAAATGTAGTCATTCAAAGTAAAAAAAAATCATAACACTGATACAAATAAGTGGTCTAAATAATTGCTAACTTGATGTAGCAAAGTCTTATTCTTCCTAAAATGTAGTACAGCAATAGAAGAAAATTCTTATACAACATGATTATAGTAATCTGCACCTTATTTATGCAAATATCAAGAATATATATGTATATGTGTGTATAATTGACATAATAAAGGCCTCA
>JAEANM010025973.1:0-10835 GCA_017656035.1 Myanophis thanlyinensis
GAAATCAGCTCTTTTTATTTGCAGGATCAGTCAGAACAAGAACAAGAAACAGTCGTAATAAACCTCTATTTAGTGTGAAGTAACCAATCAGAGAGCAGCATTTTCCCACTCTCTGATAACCGACACCAGACTTGGTGTCTCCTGTATTTTTAATCAGGTATAGAACACGAAGCATTATGGTAAGGAAAATTATGGTAAGAAAAAAAAACAAGCTCCTATAAGGAAATAGAAGGGCAGGGGTAGGTGGGAAGGGCCAAATTCAAATCGTCGCTACCGATTTGGGCGATATGGTGCAATCCAGCTGCATTTCACTCCTGTTTAAGGCCATCTGATCATGCAGTATTACTAAGGACTTCACAGCTTTTCAGAAGGTAACACTGTAGAGCAGTGGTGGAATTCAATTGTTTTTACTACTGGTTCTGTGGGCGTGTCTTGGTGGGAGTGGCTAGGGGATCATGTGACTGGGTGGGCAGTTTCTGTTAGCAGGGCAATAAGGATTAGGTTAGAAACAACACCATAATGTTGAACCTGCTAGAACCTGCTGAATTTCTCTTCTGCTGTGGAGAGATTCTTAGTGATAGTTAAGTGACTGCCAAATCTCCCCTAAAAATGCACCTGGTCTTATATCTGCTATTCTTTCTAAGTCAGGCAAAGATTTTATTTGCCCAACAATAAAACTGCTGTGTTTATAATTCTCATTATAATCAAGAGGATTCCTGTTCTTGTCTTCAGCTGTTATAGTTGCATGCATTTTAGTTTTACTTGTTTAATCTTGTTGACTGCTAAGAAATATTGTCTATTATTTTTTTAAACCTCAAAAAAGAAATGTGGAGTATCTCTCTGACCTCTTCCCTGGAATTCCAAAAGTACAGTAAAATGGTTTGGCCAAAGCCTTCTAGACTGAAGCTAGAGGCCACTGGAAATGTGTGACTGCTATTGTGTCCTGCAGGTATTTTCACAACCCTGCCAACCATTGCTCTTATCAGTGGAAACAGATAACAGAGGTTGGAAAACATGGAGAGGACAGTAACACCAGCAATAACTGAGGAAGAGAGGAGGAACTGATATAGGGCTGTAATTTTAGAAGGGGGGGCGGTAGTCTCATACTCCTCATCTACCTGCATGAAGTGCAGTTGGGTGAGATTTGAAGCTGCATTGCGCACATTAAACTTAAAGCATCAGAATGATTGCTCTTATATCACGCTTGAGGCACACAAACAAGTTTGACTAAAACAGCTTTTTGAAAATGAAAGACTGCCAAGGTTAGACATTTTCACTGTCTTAAGTCTAACCTTGGCAGTCCTTCATTTAGTTAACAGCAAAAATCCAAGCAGATTTTTTAATTCAAAAGAATTTCCTTTAAATGCCCCCGATTTAAATGCTCCATTTAAATTTAAGAGTGATTCAAATCAAAATTGCACTCTGCATAAATTGGTGCAAGCTTATTAGTGCTACTAGTAATATATATGCTTTTAAAAACATGTATTAAAAAACTGAGAAACAGAAAAACTCCTAATCTGTGAGATGGCTTGCAAAGTAAGATCACTTTTGTCCTCCCTAAAAAGGAGGAACACTTTGAAGCCAAAAAAAAAAAAGTCACAGCAAATGGGTTTTTTAGAATTTTAGTGCATGTTGGTTATTTTTGTTTATTTTCAGCCTTGTTGTACAAGATAAGACTTTCAAGGTTTAGGAATTCCCAGAGCACCAAAACAGTTGACTTCTTCCCCTACTATTCAATCTAAGTGTTGTGGTTTTATATTGCATGCAATCCAGCAGTCTAAATCAGTGAAAATCTGTTAGGCATTGCATTACAGCCCTGTTTCCCAATCATGACACCTTTGTGTGAACATCAACTCCCACAATTCCCTAGCCAGATTTTGGGAGTTGAACTCCTCAGATCTTAAATTTGCCAAAGTACAGAAACACTAAATAAGAGTCTTATTCAGTGTTTCTGTACCTGGTCTTACAAAGAGTCTGGAGAAACATTTTCTTCTTCTTGGCATCCTTAAGTCTCAAGAGACTATGGTATCGTGCACTGTAAAGAGGTCCTAAAACAGCATCTAGTGCATTGTTTCTCAACCTTGGAAACTTTAAGATGTTTGGACTTCAATTCCCAGAATTCCCAGCTGGCTGGGGAATTCTGGGAGTTGAAGTCCAAACATCTTAAAGTTGCCAAGATTGAGAAACACTGATCTAGTGTGACTAAAAAGGCCAATTCAAGAGTGGCAGTCCCTTCCGCACTGAGGACACAGTCATTTACCTGAAATGATATAAGATCTCCTGCTCGAGCAGGGGGTTGGATTAGAAGACTTCAGAGGTCCCTTCCAACTCTATTCTTCTATGTTCTAAGTTTCCTCTGATGAACACATTAGGTCCCTAGTGGGAAGGGGGAGGTGATCTCTGTACATAAGACCAGAGATATACAGAAAACTATCTTAGGAATTCCTTGTCTGATACTAATCTCCAGGGAAGAACTGTACTACTGGTCTTGTTTTTCTCAGCCTGTACAAATTTGAATTAAAACATTTCCTGCCCAAGGGAAGACTGTTAGGATTTAACTAGCAAATGTTATAAAATAAAACTAACACCGATCTTTAATTAATTTAACGAACCTCCCCCCCTCTGGATGTACTGTGCAATGATTCTCTCTCTTCTTGGCATGTAATCGGGTCAAGGTATTCATGGGCAAGCTGGACTTCTTGCCATCTTGTTAAGGCTAACACACGGGGTATCGTTATGCGAGGCTCAGCAGACCTTTTCTGAGTTGTTGCTGGCTTTGGCATTTGTTCCAGGATGGTCAGAGCCAGTTGGCTTTTTGCAAAAGTAGTTTTTTTAATTGGATTATTATATATTTGGTAACTTGCTGCAGGCCTGTTATTCATGCTCCAATTCTCTTAAGTGGTGGCAGCGAGGTTTACAGTTATAATATATACTTGGGTTGGACACTCCTAGAATGAAGTCACCAAAGGCTTAGTGTGTTCAATAACATTTGTGCTTTATTCATAAATATGTAAAAGGAAATATATGGATATGCAGTGTTACGCACTGCAACTGATGCCCCAAAGTTCTCTCGTCAGATTTCTTAGAGGAGCATGGAGTTTAAATAGGTTTGCAAATCCAATGCAACTTGCTCGATATGTCTAAGTCTGTATATCTTTTCTGCTATTCATTGTACGCTGGGTGTGGATGCCAGTGTTCTGACCAGGCATGCCACAGGCAATATACAACAACAAATCCATTCACAAATACTTTAACAGTCAAAAATAACTTAGTTGAAAAAAAATGTAGGTGACCCATGCAACGTATTTTTCACTCCATGAAAACATTACACAATCCCCTTTTTTCAATGTCTCTTCCTTTCCTTCCTTTCTTTCTCTTCCTTCCTTCCTTGGATATTTCCACTGGAGATGATAGGAGTTAGCACACTGCATGGGTGGGCAACTTTATTGACACCTAGGGCTACACAAATGGGGGAAAACAAAAATACAAGTTAGTTTTCATGAAGTTTAGAAATGCTTCAAAAAACAAAATAGACTTAATGCCTATTTCCCCCCTCCAATCCACCTCCATGCAAACAAGAAACAGCTGAAAATAAAACACTCTAGGAGCTGTAGAAGAGGTCCTGGGGGTGTCATCCATCCTGTGGTCCATGGGTTATTCACTTTGCTTACAGCTTAAATACAGTGGAATTTAGTGGGCTAAAATTGTTGTGCCAATAACATTTAAACAATAAAGATTTTCCTTCCGTTTCAAACAGCTGTGATTTATAGGGGAAAAGAACTCCTTGGTTTTAAGGGTGTTTAATATTGTAGAAACTAATATTGTGATCTGTCGACCAAGGAAGTCCTTGTTCTAAAATTTAATTCATCCATAAAGTTGCTGAATGGCTTCGAAGGATTCTGTCCACCCCTCATGTGATGACATTCGTTGATTTCAGAAAAGCAGTTGTTACATGTGCAATGACACGAATGTCCAAAACATAAAAATAGCAGTTTCAACCATGACTGAGAAGAAACTGTTGAAATTCTTTGGAGACTTATGCAAATAATACTCTATATACTAAAATATAACAACTCTTGATCTACTAGGGTTAATAATATGGATTTGTGGTAAAGATCCTGAATCTCTCCAGACAATGATAATGAAGAGTCCATTTTCCATCATTTTACCCAACTTCCTTTTGGCTGTTACTCCTTTAGAATGGATTTGATCTTTTTTCCTTCAGCCTCCTCCCTGGCTGCAAAGTATCTGAAGTAACTTCATCTAAGGAAGCTCACCAGACCATAGACAGCAACCCTTTTCCTAATCATATGTGCTGACAGGCAAGCACTTTCATACTGCTTATCTTCCCAAAGGAATGTGCTACATAGTACAAAGTGATGGACAGTGAGCAATGCATGACGATTAAGTTAGTCACGTCCTCACCCTTTTTGTGGTTTTAAAAGCTTACTGTTGGATCTAAACCAGTGGTGGCAAATCTTTTCAGCATCAAGTGCCGAATGTGAGCATGCACGTTTTCACGCATGTGCACACTGCAATCATGCACATATGCACAGGCGCATGTGCAGTCTCATGCTCAGTCAGGCAGGAGTCGCATGCATGCACAGTCTGAGTTGGGGCGATGGCTGAAGTGTGGGCAGAGATGGCTCTGCATGCCATAGATTTGCCATCACGGGTCTAAACTATCACTTCATGTGTGGTAGTGAGTAAAACAGAATGGCCATTTACACTGAGGCCACATAGCAAGATACTTATATTTCGATGAGGTTATATCTACCTTGGGATGGTATCATGTGACAATTGTTTAATGGGATGAGGGAATGCCCTATTCACTTTGATGTAACAGTTGGTTTTTTGTTTAGGAGGTAAGAATTTTTGGTCTACTCTGATATGCCATGTTGCTTTTTTGATCATAAATACTCTAAAAAGATTGTTCAAGGCTAGCTTTGATGTCAGAAAGAGAGGAGAAAAGAGAGAGCAATGTAAAATTTAATGAACAGTGCTGGATTGCTTTAGGCAAGAGGAAGGTTTTAAATGTGAAAAGTTAATCTTATCTATTTGTGGCTCCAGTAAACAATATTAAGAGTGGCTTAAACTAAGCTAATCCCCCAAAGACTCTGGAAAAATACTCCTTGTGCAAGAGGACATTTCACACGTATATCCTATGGCTGATCCTCATTTTTATATGAATAATTTCAAACCAGATGTCCATATATGCTAATATTTAGAAAATTAAAAAAAAACAAATTATGTTGTCCCAATGCAGAGTCTAATCCTGTGTATATCTTTTTATTAAGTCATGCTGGGATGGCAGAACATTACACTTCTAGGAAGGCCAGCAGTTTACCTTATGGAAGCCTATAGCGGTCTGCTTGAGGGGTTTTTATAGCATAGCAGATTTCAATGTGGGCTCTTCAATTCCAAGTTCAGTCCTGGTTAAAATCTGTCCTCTATGAATTTCCTATGGGCCTTTAAGCCTTCCAGATGTAGTTATGGAGTTCTGTTCTAGTCCCTTTTGTAGCTCTGAAATGTACAATTCCCATTCTCCAAAAACCACACGAGCAGGCACGGACTTGAGTGGGGTAAAACTCCTTTTTTAAAAAAAAAATATTCCAGAGGTATTGAGGTGCAAAAGAGTATTTTAAGCTTCTGCAAAGCTAAGGCACTCATTTTGGTTCTTAATTACTCATCCCCAAAATCATTCAGGCCAATTTTCTAGCTTTATCTAAACTGACATGGCTCAGAAGGCATAAAAGGAATACTTGTGGGCCACATGCAGAGTTAAATCGTTTGATAAACTGGCTGCTTGTGCCTCTCCACATGAGAATGGAAGATTAATAATGGTATCAGACCAAGGAAAGCATTGTTTAGCATTTAAACAACAGTCAGCCAGACTATAGAAACCCAAGATCACCAAAACACAGCATTACCCAGTTCATCTGTGCCTAATTTCCTTATCATTGTAATTGGTTAATAATTGTGAAAAAGCATTATCCTCCATTTGTTTGATCTCAAGTTAGCAGTGGAGTTAATAAAAGGCATGTGAATGTGATCATTCTGAATCAAGTAGTAAATAAGTTTTTTTTTAACATTCAGGCAACAAGCATTCAGGAAACTGAAGTGAAATTCAGTAAGAACAGGACAGAAATTATACTGTAATAAATGAACGAATATATTAAATATATCTTTAAATGGGTTTATTTTAAAGAATACAACACATACTCTGTGTATAATACATTATATTCTTTAAAACAACCCACTTAAAGATAAAATATGAAATATTTTGTATAGTTGATTATACATTGGAGAAATTCTGCATGATGGTAATGATCACAGATAATACTGTGTTATTTGGAACAAAATGTTGGAGTCTCTATTTTTATAAATATACACCACTTCTTCCAAAAAGCATGCACGGCCTGGGAAGTCCTTGGAAAGCTTGCTAGGTCTTGACTTAAGGCATTGTGACAGTTACCAAGCTGTCTTTAGTTCTGGAGATGACTGGTGTGTGTGCAGCATGTTTTGTTCTCTTGAAATGTGTTTTTGAAAGTAAGGAGGTGAAGATGTCCTGCAGAAAGCCCTGAAGAGCTGTTGCCAAAGGAGGCAATACTTGAGAACAGGAATACAAAATAATGATCCTTAGAGCAGGAGTCTCCAACCTCGGCAACTTTACGACTTGTGGACTTCAACTCCCAGAATTCCTCAGCAAGCATGCGTTGGAGACCCCTGCCTTAGAGGGCAACTACTGCTTCCCCATGTGCACAGATAACAGGGCTATAAGTCCATGGTGTTTCAATTTTGAAAGAGAAGAGTTTCTAAAAGTGATGGGTTGTGTGCAGAAAGCAAAATGAAATTGTTTCTATCCAAAATAAATCTGCATACGTACCTTTGGTGTAATCCTGTCATTTATATTGGGGTGTCCAACTTTGGCAACTTTAAGACCTGTGGACTTCAACTCCCAAAATTTCCCAGCCAGCCATGATTTATATAGCTCTTCTACTATTTTATTTATTTATGTGTTAAATTTATTTGCCACAGACAAATAAAAATAAACAAAAATCAAATTTACTATGACACAGACACGACATAATTATATGAACACTTCTGCAAGCCACTATCTAAATTGCTTATTCATATTTTATGACAGCTTACTAATGAAAACTTGCCTTTCCCTCTTCCAAGAAATGTTTTTATTGCTACTTTTCTGAAGGAATTCTGAATCACTGTGGGGTTGGGAGAGGAAGCAGGAAGAATGAGATATTCAGGGCGAGATAGGATCCCTGCCCAGCCAGGTATCATATTATGCAATAAACACACAATTTTATGGTATCACAAAGCTCTTTGTTTCATCAGACTGACAGAGTGGAAGTTGATGGAACAAGTAGGGAAATAGCTCAGGGTTGTTGGGTGTTGTTGGGTGAAACCAAGATGAAGTAGTCTCACAATGGGTGGAAATTTATTAAGGTTTCTTTTCCGTGGTATGTTTGTACAAACATATCCACTGGAGCTTTTTTATTATGATGTTGATAAGTGGGAGACCTCTTCTGTTCTAGCTAACAAGAAATACTCAAAAGAGACTTAATGGCCTACAACAATCACTTTGGGATTGCAGATAAAATAACTTGTATTTGTGCTGGTTGGGATACATATATTCAGTTGATGCAATTGAAACAAATGTAGCTATTATTTGTGTACTTGTAAGGTGTAATTTTTATTTTCTACAACTTGAGGATATGGACAATGATCCTGAATGGTTAAAATGCGAGGATATAATTTTATTCTTCCAGGGGTGTGTAAATCTGCCTCAGACATCTTCACCATTGGCAAAGATTCATGGGTAATGAAGTCTCAGTTCTAGATGAACCAAAATATCCAGATTTATTTCATGGCTTCAGGCTTGATGTGGAACTAGAAACTAGGCTGATCTCTTTGAAGGTCAAGTTTCATTGAGTGTTCTTCAGTTTTATATAGTTTTTGATAACATCAATATAACCAGACTAAATATATTTTTACAGTAAGTTTGTAAGGCTTGATCATAATAACATGAATAATATCTTATTTGTGGAATAGCCTTATTCATGTTTGACTAAAGTCTGGTTAAATCTGGCTTGAAATCTAAATGAAATTTTTGCTTCATATCTTATCTAAATGTTCACTTCCATTAATATCTTATGATTAAATTAACCATGTATTGAACAAATGTAGAAGCCTGTTTTGTGATAACTACAGGATGATGTTGTAAGACAGCTATAAAACAGCAACTTTCGATTGTTCCTTTGTCTCCCTCTTCCCTCCTTAAAATTGTGGGACTAAGTTTATTTTAACCATCATTTCTGAACAGGTGAATATCCTCTAACCTTGCAAATAGCTGAGTTTGCCACACTTTTTAAAGAAAGACTGAAAAAAAAATCATGTCTGCTACATGTCACAGAGTGATAATGGTAGAGTGCTTCCTTGAAGTGGAAGGGTGATGAAGAATTCCACAGTGCTCAAAAGAACAGTCCTGGATGGAACTTCAACTCCAGTTAGTTCTCCCTCTCCTTGGTAGCCCTGAAATATTTGAACCAGCCTGTTTTGCTCAGCTCTTGCAATTTCTGGCTGGTGTCCATTTTTTCCCACTCCTCCTGGGTAGAGAGATGTATCAGATCAAAAAGATATTTTTGTCTTTTATTCGGGAGGTCTACAACATAGTTTTGTTGTGACCCGCCAGCATCCAGTGGAGGTGGTGGTGAAATCACACAGTGATGAGGTTAGGGAGGAACATGGGCCAGTCTGGGAGTCTGAGGAAGGCTCTGATGATAGTTCTGTATCAGATGCAGTTGGGGCCAGGGCTGTCTGCCAGTTATCACCTACCTTCCGAGTTGGATAATAGTGGACAGAAGAACAGCTGGAGCCTGTTCCTGATGTGCGCATGCGCAGAACTATCAGGAGACAGGAATAGCTGAGGAACCAGGGCCGACTCAGAAGGAAAGGCACAGGTGGAAGGTGAATGGCCCCTCCCAGAGGGTTAAAAGAGGAGTGAAGGGGAGGAGAGTTTGCAGGAAACAGTTCATTTTAGTAAGACCTGTTTCTGACTTCATGACAATTAACTGCAGCTCCAGCACTGCATTCATGAGATATCTTCTGGCTCCCCTCGAAGTCTGATAAAAGCCTGTAATGTGTAAGACTGTTTTTGTTTGCTCTAAAGAACTTTCCCTGTAGCCGCAATAAAGAGGTCTGAGCAATACGAAAAGGCTGTTGTTTCAGCTCGGAAGGCCTAGGCCAGAACAAGTTTCCATGATTATCTGTAGCAATTTCTTGGCCTGAATGCAAGAAGTAGCCCTTTTCTGCTCAAATCTGACAATTGGGCTGCAATACCAGGAGTACCAATTCCTCTTATATTTAATCACTGGAAGATTCAGATGGTAGGTAGGACTGAAATATACTTGCCATCTCCTATCATTACTAATGATAAATTCTTAAGCAGCTGCCAAAGACCAAACTTTTAAAGTACTGTTCTGGAGCAATAAATTGCTATTAAGCCTCTTAGTTTATTTTTAAATGGAACATAACTCAAAAGGCACCTCTTATCTGTGGGCTGGATGTATATAGTTGACTGTGCAATATGTAATACTGTCTGCATAGCAAGCAGCATACATTGAGAAATGTTCTCAATGATTGCTTTATCCATAGCTTTACTACTACTCTCAGATGGGTTGGGGTTCATTTAGCATGAACCTAGGTATTATCTAGACCAGGGGTGGGCAAACTTTTTGACTCGCGGGCCACAATGGTTTCTAAAATTTGACAGAGGGGCCGGGCCAGAATAGGAGAATGGTGTGTTTGTGTGAACTAATATAAATTGGATGTGGCCCGCGGGCCGTAGTTTGCCCGTGTCTGAGTTACACTTACTGAACCATAAAAGTTTGTTGTTTGTCTTCACCAATGCTATAGGGAAAAGCTTGACTTACAATTCCTCACGAATAAGGAAGTGTTTCAGCTAACATACTATAGGAATTGTATCAGACCCTTCAGTGAAATCAGCTTCGCAGATTCTCTCTCTTTTTTTTCTTGCTACCGTGAAGAGAAAAAAGAAAAAGTTTTCTTCTGGGACTTTTCTTCTGCTACTAAGTAGTTCGGTGGGCCGGATTAAAAAGCCCAACGGGCCGGATGTGGCCCGCGGGCCGTAGTTTGCTCATGTCTGGTCTAGACACTCACAACTTTTTTTTGTTTAATGCAGGCATCCATGGCTTGTCCTAAACAAGGAATTTCCTTCTCCTCCAATAGTTGCAGCATAACATCGTTAATGCAAAGGACAGAGTGTACTAGAAACCATGTTTTTGTATGGGAAGAGGGAGTAGATGTTCTCAATTAAATGAAAAAAAAAAAGATTTGCAGTAGGGCAATCAGATCATGTCAGTGTTACAGAGGCAAGGATAATCTATGTTTTACTCTGGTTGCAATATAAGACTGTGTCATCAAATAGTTTTCACGTTTCAGTGGCCACGGACAACGTTCTAATAAGTTTTACCCATTGCTAAGCAGGACTACAACATTTCTATTTTCTTCTCTCTTTTTTTACATGCTTTCTCTGTTTGCTTCTAAACATTTCACTTTCCAAAGTGGGGGAAGAGAATGATGCAAATCTCTATCTATCTATCTATCTATCTACGAGGGCTATCCACAAAATAGATTACGTTTTCATCTGTAGCAAGAAGGGGTGGAGTTAGCGCAGCCATCTTTGGTCTGTGCGTCCGCCGCTCAGTCTGCATCTAGTCATGCTAGTGGGAGGTTTGTATCGTTGCCCGTTATTTCACAGCAAACGTTTGAAATGTGTGCTGCAATTGAAAATCCCT
>JAEANM010025974.1:0-10835 GCA_017656035.1 Myanophis thanlyinensis
AAAACCCGGCCGGACGCCCCGGACAGGACGTAAAAAGAGGACATGTCCGTGCAAAAGAGGACGGTTGGTCACCCTAGGTAATTGCAGGAAACAACAGTTCGGATTTTGTTAGAAAGATTGGCTCATCATGGTTCATACTTCAGAGACTCTTGCTAGTGTTTAATCTACAGCATTGGGACTGGCAAGTAGCCAAAAGAGCTGATAAGGTCGGTTCCTGTAATTAACCCTTGGAAGGAGTATTGCTGGACTTTTCAGGGTGTGAATGCCAGTAATTCACAGGAGCTGAATAAAGAAGGTTTTTTTGGAAAAAGGAGTCTGTTTCTGGGTTCTGCTATGGCTGGGACAGAACACCCATACAATTTTTTGCACAACCATAAGAAAGTAATGTGCCATTATAATCTTTAAGGATGTTTTTATAACTTCCCAGTCTAACTAACCACATTGCAATTTCCAGGGGATCCCCTGTTAAGAATGCCTCAAGGCTGTTCCTGAATTGACTCAGTGACCAAACACAGACAGTATAAGACCGTGATGGCAAACCTATGGCACGGGTGCCATAGGTGGCATGCAGAGCCATCTTGCTGGGCACACAAGCTGTTGGTCAACTTACCTCCAGCTGAGCATGCACATGCGATTACGCATACACAAATGCACAATTGCAGAGACCCAGCTGGTCTTTGGGCCTCCGCTGTGCATGTGCGTGATTGCAGCAGGAAATCCAGCTGGTCTTCAGAGCTCTCCTGCACATGCCCACGCGATTGCTCATGTGTGCGTGAGTGCCTGTGTGCAGCACATGCATTGCATGTGCAAAAGGTGCATGCATGCACAGATGATGCAGTTGCACATGCAGCACAGGTGGAGGAGCTGCACGCAAGTGCAGATGGCACACGCAAAGCACATACTTTGGGGCACTTGATAAGTAAAAGGTTCGCCATCACTGGCATAAGGGAAACCACAGCTCTGAGATGCAGTCTAGATTGGCTATAGATAGAACTCTCCATTTATGGGGCTGGGTTCTATATTAGAAGAAAATGGTTCTCAGTCCCCTTTATCCTCCACATCTTTGTTTCAGATGATACTGGGGAAATGTCAGCCCCACTTGGAAGACGAGACCAGGAATATTTTCTAAAATACAGGTAGTCCTCGACCTACGACCACAATTGAACCCAAAATTGCTAAGCGAGACATTTGTTAAGTGAGTTTTGCCCCATTTTAGGACTTTTCTTGCCATGGTTGCTAAGTGAATCATTGCAGTTGTTAAGTTAGTAACATGAGTATTAAATGAATCTGGCTTCCTTATTAAATTTGCTTGCCAGAAGGTTACAAAAGGGGATCACATGACCCCAGGATATGGCAAACATCACAAATATGAGTCCGTTGCCAAGTGTCTGAATTCTGATCACGTGGTGGGGATGCTGCAAGGGTCATAGGTGTGAAAAATAGGCATGTCACTCACTTTTTTCAGTGCCATTGTAACTTTGAATAGTCACTAAGTGAACTAAGTGAAGAATCAGAGATCCTGTTCCTATTTCCCATCTAAAGTGCAAAATAGCCCAACCACGGAGAGCAAAATCATTAGATGCAAAGTAGTACATTCTAGCTTAACACTGTTCTATCAATTCATATTTTATGCATTTCAGCATTTACTCAGCTGGTAAGAACAGAAATGTCTCCAAATCTAAAACCCTGTATACGCTATACATTATAATCTAATTATTTGTAATTTAAGTATCTGACTGTTCAAATCTAGCAATAATTTAATTTGTATCTATCCGGGTAGGAAAGGAAATGAGTGGTGTGTGACACCTCAGCACAGTTGGTGTTAAAACAGCACAACTCTCTCTTGAGTCAACAGGAGTAAGGAATATCTGCAAGGCCTCCCGGGAGCAGAATTCAGCATAGATTAATTTCATTTTAAAATATGTGAGAGAACATCTATTGTTTAATGAGTTAGTCTTTTAAAAAAAATGCAGTAGCAGATGGTGGGAAAAACTACTGTCTGTTTGAGATCCTGGGGGGCTTCTATCAATCAGATTTACAACTTCTTGAAGTTTATTTTCCTTCTGGTCAGCTTCCCTGCCAGTTCTTCGATCCCTATGCACCCCATATTTTTATTCCTTCTCCAGAAATGGGGGAGGGGGGGAGATAGCTTTCTCCTACCAGCCATTTTCTTCCATGGATCAGCTCCATGGATCCAGCAGGTGCGGAGGGCAATTTGAAAGAGCCATCCTCTCCTGCTGGCAGAAGCAAGCATGACCCTGAAAAACAGTGCCCAGGAACCAGCCAAAGGTTTTGGAAGGCCACTGTGCTTACTCATGGATTAGTGTGATGTGTAAACTCAGCCCTTGAGTTTGGCCTAGCCTACTCTGGGGAAGGGCTAATGCCCACTCAAGCCCGAAGAGTTAGTAGGTGTGAAAAAAATGTAAACCAGGCCTTTAAAGGAACTTGAAAAATGATTACTCAAGCTAGAGAAAGAGGAAGGCACAATAAATTCAAAATAAATCCACCTCAATTTTGTTTGGTATAAGATGGAGCAGAGAAAAACTCGGACAGCATTTCAAGGTATTATCATTCTAACCTACCACAAGAAAGACCATCACTGGAATCCCTGTTGGGCCCATTTCTTGTCCCACCTCTCTCAAAAGACTGACAACTGGCCTACTACATGTGTGAGTACAGGACATAAGTATGAATCTTTAAACTCTGCATTCAAAAGAAAGAATTCAAAAGCTTGGACCCTTATCTGTAGTTAGACAACTTTTGAGTTGTAATCTTAGGAAGCTAGAACTGCCCAGAATGATTACTATGAATCAAGCATTTTCTTAGACAAAAAAAAGGTTGAAATTGAAAGGATTTTTTTTTTAGCTTGCTGGAATCTTACCTTTTTTCATCTTGCTGCTACTGTCCTATTCTCCCCTGTCCCTCATCCCTCACGTCATCCCAAGGTGAAGTGGCCTGCTTCATTCATAACATATTCTGAAAACTATGCTAGAATTCATTGAAAGGAACTGTAGGAGTTTGCTAAAGTTTTGGGAGGCCACTATATTGCTCAGTCCTGGATGTATGTGATGTGTGATCTCAGCCTTTGAATTGGCCTAGCCTACTCTGGAACTTCAGAGATAAGGAAGAACATGGACATCCAGTAGAAGTTATCATGACAGCAAAAGGATATGGCTTGGCTCATGATGACATCATGCAAATGTACACAAACCGTATACTTGCATCATTAGGGTGACAAAGCATGAGGCAAGTACTCTCACTCCTTCATCACCCATCCTGCAGGAGTCCACAAGCAGTTTAAACTTAGAGCTGTAGTGACCAGTGTCATCTCACCAAGGTTCCGATTAACCCACTCTGAATTTAATTTGCTCCATCAAGGATTCCTAAAAACATTTCACCAACTTTCACAGCTTGCTATTTATTGGACTTTTTTTTTTAAAATCAAGAGTGAATATCAGATGACATAAGATGTGGATGAGGCTGAAAGTGCAAAGAGATAAAGCCTAGCCTGGAACTACCTCTACACGTGCAATGTCCCAAATCTTAGGCAAGTTGTGTTCTTGGTAGACCTTTAATTTTCTGTAACAGAGAGAGGGGTTTCTTCTTAGGTTTAACTAGTCAGTCTTGTTAGTAAAGACACAATCAGGTACCTTGGAGAGAAGAATCATTCCGCCCAGGGTTGAGAGGAGTCAGCAATCTCTCTGAATTGTTTCTCTACATCTTGTAAAGGAATCAGCCATGAAATGGACACAAACAGTAGGCATAAAACATCATAGATCAGTTAGCTTGAAATCTAAGGCTATAGGATAGGTAGTATGTTTTGTCTTCATGTTTGTGCATACAAAGTATGACATAATGAGATTGGGTGAAGAATGTCCATGTTGTGTAGAACATTTCTTAACATGACCTGATCTTCCTAAAACCTTTAATGAAATTTGACTGTATGAGTCGAATTTAAGAGTCCTTATTTTATATACATTGCATATTATGACTTCTGACAAAAGTTCCTATCTTCTTCATAGAATGAAGAGCTAATACATTAATTAATAAAAATTCTTTAGAAGACTCATCTTTTGTGAAATTTAACACTTTTGATTTCACTGGGACAATTAAGTTCACACTAAATTTTCTTCAAATTAAAAATGATGATAAAATATGCTTACTTGGATTGTTCTTTAGGATTCCTAATTAATGCACCTGGTTCCAAAAAATACCTTCCAACAAACTTCTTTAGCATAACAGGGAATAAGAGTTGGAGCTTTTTGGGAGGTCAAAAGAAAAAAGATTTCCTTAAGTCAATTTTTTTAAGCTGGAAAAAACATAAGAAAAACTGAAAAATAAACTAAAAAGAGAAACTAATAAAGAGATATAATAAAACAAACTAAACATCTACTGTTAGGGCTTCTGGCTGGATAGGGTCTACTGAAAACATAGTTCAGGAATTCTTCCAAACTCAACATTATCTAAAAATAGTTGAAAAATTAACAAAACTTTTAAAACTGCTTTCCTGAAACAGGAGGAATATTGTTCAAATCTGTTGGGTCTACTGACATCATCTTGAAACCATCCCTCTCTCAAAACCACTTAATGGACACGCACAGAGAGAGAGAGAGAGACTTAACTAAACAGTAAGACCATGCATCTAAAGCATAGGGGGTCAAATTAGCAGTTCCAAGGGCCCTGGATGTGCAATTCTGTCAGTTCATTTTATCTAAAAAGCAGAGGAACTTCCTGGAAGGAAAACACATTGGAATAGTTTCTAGATTTACCTAAAATATGTTTTTTCCTCCAAAACAAATAACTTTTAAATTTGCTGTCTTAGATTAACTGAGAACGTGATGTTGGGGGAGACCTTCTCTTTGCTGTTACTTAAATACCTTGTCCTGCAAATGCCTTTGCTCTGTGAGAATCTGGAATTTGGAAATGAAGGGAAAAGCTGGACAGGCTGATCTTGGTGATATCTGCCACTAGATGGCAAGCACATTTCACTTCCCTAAAGGACAGAATCTATTATCTTGCAGGATAAGGGATAAAACTATCATTATTTTTTAGCTTGGCTTCAGTTTAATGAGAATATCTAGCTCGAGGTGGGCAAACTTTTTGACACGTGGGCCACAATGGTTTCTAAAATTTGACAGAGGGGCCGGGCCAGAATAGGAGAATGGTGTGTTTGTGTGAACTAATATAAATTAAATGTAAAAACCATTACATGGTTTGGCCTTTAACAGGCAACAAAACACCATTGTGCTTAGTTTATTGGAAAAATCAAATGCTCTCAGGCGCTCTGCAAGGGAAAGACGGCTGCGCGCAGTGGGAGGACTTGCTGTTCGCGCGCCCGGGCCACATCGGGAGGGCTCCGGGATGTGGAAGCCGGATCGGTGTTGTGTCTCTGCGCCCGCAGGCGGCGCTAGGGATACGCTGCCGAGGGAGGCATCAGTGAGGGCGGAATTCCCCAGTCTACGCCAGAACTAGTTTGGCGGGCCGGATTAAAAAGCCCAACGGGCCGGATGTGGCCCGCGGGCCGTAGTTTGCCCATATCTGATCTAGCTTCAAATACCATATAGGTGCTATGAGCACCTGAAATCCCAGCACTTTCACTGGCATTCATTTCCAGGGACTTTCACGGCAAGAAGCTCCATGAAAATTCAACAAGAGATGTTTTTTTTCTCTCTCTCTCTCTCTCCCTTCCGTTGATAGACAAAAAGCTTCTGACACATCACTCTTTCTTAGGCTGTTGTTGTTGATGCTGCTGCTAAAAGCACAGGCATGGAACCAGTATAAACGGTTGCTGTTATATTCACCCTCTCCAACAAGAACAAGGGGATTCTATAATGCAGCCAGTCATCTGGAAAAGAACCAAAGCAATCATTTCCCCAGTCTTTTGCCCTCCGCCTCTGTGGCACTTTAGCTGGCAGAATCTCTAGCATCTCTTGAAAGCAAACACACAAGTGGTGTTATGATATCACCTATGGAATGGAAATCAGTTTCCATTCCATATGTCTCATATCTCTCAGACTTGCTCTTTCCTGCTCCTTCTACTGGAGCTATTACAGCTTGCTCCTCTGTATTCAGACAGTGAGCTCGCTGGGAAGGGTTGCTCCTCCAAAGTAGCACAATGCCAGGAAACAGATACTTCTATTCTGTGCACGGGAACTGGAAGGAATGCATTTTCCCTAATCCGTGGAGTAATAAGCCCATGAATATGTTTCTCTGCCCCCCCCCCGCTACTATTTCCGGTGGTTGCAATGTGATTAATACAACCCATTAAGTCCATCTAGAGCCAAAAGAGCAGCTGATCCATGTTTCTTGAGAAAGCCAGTCCTGGGCCCAGAGCATGGCGAACCTGAACTGATGAAAACTGGTCTATCCTCTGGTTTTGGTTTTGGTTTTGGCTTTAGAGACATATCTAAATTTAGCAAAGACTCTGAATTCTTCCTAATAGCCTGAAGGGTAAGGAGGACAAACAGCTGGTAGAAACTTAAGCAGACTTGTTGCCTCTGCTGGTTTCATGGAGAAGCAGCATTTGGAGAAAAAGCGAGGAGAAAGGAGGAGCACAGGCTGGCCCTGGCATCAGCGACTTTTATACCACAAATAATGCCATCTTGTTGCCAGGAAGCTCACCAGGTACTGAGCTCAAGTCAAAGGAGACTTTATTTCTATATTATGCTTTAATGTTTATAAATGCAAGGGAAATGGGTGGTTAAGAAATATGAAATAGAAATAAATACAGCAAATATTGCAAGCTTTCCCTGCAAGCTTTCCTCTAACACGGAAGAGTGATCCACAGTTCATATGGAGTTAAAAGTAAGTCCTGGGAAGTTCACTTACTTACTCCCCAATTAGAACAACTTCTCATAAGGGTAGCAAATCAGAGAGGGACATAGATGGGGAGATTGTTAGCATGTGGTTAACATATTGGTTAACAATATGGAACAAGCATTTACAAGAATGCAGTATGATGGTTAACCATGGAAAAAGTGATGCAATTTATTTTTAAAGTGAATCCTGATTTAAAAAATGAATAAAATGACACAGTGAAACCTGATCTATTAGACTGTATCTCAATGCTGTTCAAATGTTCCTGTCCTTGAGGCTGACCTGTAAGGAGCATAGTCTTGCTAATCTGTTGGGTTAAATTTTATTACTCTAGCTCATGAATTTTTTCCTGAAAAAACAGTTACTATTTGCACAAACTGGCCTGCAGGAACATCCAAACATTTGCACATATTCAGAGTTCACATTTGGATCACAGCAGACATGTTCTGAGCTACTCATAAGAGCAAGGCATGGAAAGGGTTTTTCACCTGAGGAATCAGTGAGGTCTGTACTGTGTCTACCGGTAATAGAAAGACTCTAGCAAGAGTAGGCATCCATCAAGTGCAGTACACAGATCGATTATGAGTGAAAGAAGGAAAAGACAAATGAAATATCTTGGAAGCTGACTAGAAGCTTGGACTAAGGTATTTCACACTGCACACTTCTCTGTCTTGTTGCAACTTATTATTTACCTAGCACTGAAAATTATTTCTAGACATTTATAATCCTTGCAAGCTTCTGTCTGGGTCTTCTAGATCGTTACCATTTTTGCACATTGGAGTGATTGATCAATCAACTGATTTATAGGAGATATATTACCACCTATCTGATATAATGACTCTAGAATAGCTCATAATACCTAAAAAAAAAAAAAAAAGGACCCCTCCTCCTCAGGCATCAACCAAACAACCTCCCAACTCAACTCCTATTCTAGCGCGATGCTTGTAATAGCAGCCAGGTATTGACAGTCTTTTGGAAGCTAAAAGAGTAGGGATGCTTTAGATCGCAAGTGGAAGGCTGTTCCAAATGGTTGGGCAGCCTCTGTGGAGGCACGTTTCCAGGGTCTCATCACATGGCAACATTTAACGGAGGGAACCTGGAGAAACACAGGCTGTCTAACCCAGGGAAATGGGCAGATACTCTTAGGGAGAGGAGGTCCCACAAGTAACTGGATCTTGGAAATATCTTCCAGGCATTCAACAGACCTTGTGTCTCAAATTGTCAGTGTTTGATAAAACCTAAGGATACCCACATCTGCAATAATGTTTCTTGTATTGGTATGATCCAATCCTGTCAGGTCAGATGCATTTATTTTGAATATCAAGAGGCATGGTGGCACAGTGGTTAGAATGCAGTATGGCAAGCTAATTTGGCTGCCTGCAGCCTGCCTGCAGTTCGCTTCTCACAGGCTCTAGGTTGGTTCAGCCTTCTGTCTTTCCGAGGTCGGTAAAATGAGGACCCAGATTGTTGGGGGCAATATGCTGACTCTGTAAACTGCTTAGAGAGGGCTGGAAAGCACTGTGAAGTGGTATATAAGTCTATGTGCTATTGCTATTGAAGAGAGGAAGAAGAAAGTACTAAATTCAATTTTCCAGACTTCCTTAAATACTAGACATATTTGCAGCTTATTGGATAATCGTCCATGCTCACAGAAAGTTTTTGCATGTGTTCTACCCATGTAAAGTCTTCTTCCCCATATGTTTCCCCATATGTTCTCATTGAACCATAACACATATATCTTTGTTAAACGCCATGTCTTTCAGGAACAAAGGCTGCCCAGAGATGGAACTGAAGACAAAAAATATCTCAGAAAGGGCATAGCATTTCCTTTAATAAATCTCCTATGGAAAGTGAGAAGAGATAATTATATCAAAGCTGTTGCCTTTCTTAAGCAAGAAATAAGCTGAACAGTATTCCTATTTTTTTCCTACTAATAGTAAAGGTTCTGGAAAAACTTAACTATAAGTAACTACAGGAATGACTTTAGTACACTGATGCTATTGACTTCAATATAACAGAGAAAATGTGACAAACTTATCTTTTGGGTTCTTCCCTTTCCTAGCCCTCTGAATTGATTTCGTTTCTCTGTTCTGCATCTCTCTGTGACTCATTAAGGTCACAACTTTGCCACTTCCACATCTGCTTCTAAAGAAACACACTTTGACTCAACAGTCATCATACTTGTCCGAAAAGCCTTTCCACTACAACTGTGGAAACCTTTGCCAGACATTTTCAAGACCAACTTATAAAACATTTAGTGAATATATTCTTGCCAAACACCAGTGATGAATTGCTTAATGTATCTTGCCTATATTCCCCAGCCAAGAAGCATATGGAATGTGCACGATTACATCTTTCTAGTTAAAGACTTGAAATAATTCCATCACAATTAAGGCAAATATCATCTCAAGTGAATCAGCTTGTGGAAGGGGGAAAGAATAGGAATGAAACACATTTTTTGCCAGCTCACATGCAAGAAAGCCAAGAGTATAGTTATTTAGAAGATAAATTTTACATAGCATATTATGTATCAATTACAATACAAAATACATGGTATCAATGTATTAGTCTCCTATGTCAACTACCCATTTTCCAAAGAACAGCATTTGTTTGGCAATGAAGAAGGCAGCATTATATCTGAGGTTAGAGTTGCATCCAAGCAGTGATTTTTGTGCAGTCTAGGTAAGAAGCAGTAACCGACATGTTCAAAAAGAAAATTAGAGAAGGGCAGGAAATTGATAGACATAAGCACCAGAAGATGCAGGACCAACATTTTTCCAGTGATCTGATTTGGGATGGTAGAAGTGGTTCATTATTTTATAATGGTAGTGGTGGTGATGATGATCCATCAAGTAGTTTTCAACTCCTAAGGACTACATAGATTTTTCTTCATGCCTTCTACTTTATACTATAGTATTCCCTATGTTGCTGTCTTGACCTACAAGTTTCAAAAGTGTGATTTTACAAGTATCTGCAGTCATGAAAGCACCTGGTAAGTGGTAGAAGAGAGCATCTTTCATCACCTGGAGTGCTCCCAAAGGCCACAATTGTCTGAATTCTTTAGCCCAAACTGGTCAAGAATCACTTCAGGAGGCAGAAGTTTTCTACTCCATTCCTCTGCCCAGAACAGGATCAAGCCAGACTAATGCCTTTCTATCCTTTGCTTCAAAGCCTCCTGTGACCTTCTGTTGTACAGGACGGTGTATTGTCCAATAGCAATATAATCCTGGCGTGTTCCCAATCACTTTTAGCATTTCAAAAAGGGACTGTTCTTTGGAAACAACCTTGGATGTGAGCTCAACACAGCAACATAGGGAATACTAATTTAATGTACTTTCAGTGGAATTGCAATTTAGCTGCACTTTGCTACAGAAAAAGTTTCAAGAAAAACATATACTGTTGATGCAATTTCAGTAGGATTAAAACTTGCCAGGTTAGACTGGTTATTTATTGCTCTTATTCCCTTTTTCACATATAGGTAGTCCTTATTTAGTGACTACCATTGGGAATGACAACTTGGTTGTTAAGCAAGGTGGTCACTCATAACTCTGCTTATGAGCTTACTTCAGTTTTCCTTTGCATTACACATCCAAGAAGATAGTGAATACAAGGACTGGTCACAAAAATATTTTTTTTCATTGTTGTTGTAACTGCAGTTTGCCAAACAAACTACCTTTATAGTTTTCAGCATGGGAGCTTAAAAGTACAACTGCAGGGACTGAAAATGGGAGACTGTGGAATGAGCAATTGCCTCAATTCAGACAAGGTTTTCATGTTGTACTTTTAACTCTTTTACTTTCTGAACCGCAAAACAATTTCTCAGTATCAGGTATTTTTTCAGTGCTGGGCTGCTCACTTTGAACTGAGTCCCACTTTGAAAATGGGTTTAGATATTGAATCTATCATCAGTCTATTAGTAGAGAACTGAAAAGGTGTAGCTTTTATTTATTTTTTTTGCAAAGAATCGCATTTACTGGACACTGGCTATTTATGTATTTATTTTTATATATTTTTTATTT
>JAEANM010025975.1:0-10835 GCA_017656035.1 Myanophis thanlyinensis
ACAGCAATACACGAGGGCCACCTGGGCATGGTCAGGATGAAATCCTTGGCAAGAAGCTACGTGTGGTGGCCCGGACTTGACGATGACATCGAGGAGACAGTAAAGTGCTGCCAACCATGCCAAGCATCACATGCTGCCCCTCCGGCAGCGCCAACATCAAAGTGGGACACCACTCAAAACCCCTGGTCCCGGATCCACATGGACTTTGTGGGACCAGTACAGAGCCAGATGCTCCTCATCACCGTGGATGCCCATTCGAACTGGACCGAAGTCCAAATGATGCGTTCAACATCCACCGAAGCCACCATAGCTGCACTACAAGCCACCTTTGCAACACACAGCATTCTGGACATCCTAGTGTCCGACAACGGGCCCCAATTCATCGCAGCCAGCTTCGAAAACTTTCTCAACAGCCTGGGAATCCACCACACCACCTCCGCCCCTCACAGACCCATGGCGAACGAACAGGCAGAATGGGTCATACAGACAACGAAGGAAGCCATCAACCGCATGCAGTTCGGGAACTTGCAACAAAAAAATTAACACTTTCCTCCTTGCTCAGCACTCCACCCCCTCCCCAACCACCAACCGTAGCCCCGCCGAACTTTTGATGGGGCGCAAAATAAAGATCCCCCTAAGCAGAGTCCACCCGGATGACCCCCCCTCCCACCCCCACCCCCCACCCAAAGGGTAAGAACATTCTTAGAGGGGGAAGGGGTATACGCAAGGAATTACCCAGGCCCACCCAAATGGGTGCCTGGGACCATCAGCCGGCCAACCGGCCCCAAATCTTATGAGATTAAATTAAACGATGGCCGAACTTGGAAAAGGCACATCGACCAGTTACGGGGCAGGACGAATGGGAGCAATGAACCCAGAGGGGAGGGGGAGACTACCAACCGAAGGGAAACAAGCACCTAAAGGGGAGTCGCGCACTACGTACCTGGGGCCAGACTCACACCACCACCAGCCGCCGAGGCCCAGCAGTCGCAGCTCCCACAAACGATGCCATTGCCACCGCCGCCACCACCAGAACCACCGGGAATGGAAGAGGTCCCCGACACATCCTTCCATGGCAGCGGCGGCAGCTCAAATGAACAGAGCCTGCGCCATTCAACGCGCACACGGCACCGCCCAGCTTACCTAAAGGACTACGCCTGCGCGATACGGAAAACTCAAACACTCCATCCAAGAGGGGAAGGGTGTAATGTACCACGCAGGCACAACCGAAGTTTCCACTCCAGTCCGTCAGCAAGAACTTTGGTTGATTGGCTGTCGGAGGGACGCTTCCCATTGGCTGAGCCGCCCAGCCAATGGGAAGCGTGGAAAGTGACACCACGGCAAATTATAAAAAGCCGCGGCTTGCTTTCTGCCTCCACTTACGACCAGTGCTGAAAGCTCATCGTGAGCTTTACTCGTGGCTTGGAAATAAAGGGACCCCTCGCGGTCATCCAGACTGACCTCGCATCTGACTATTTCTTACCCGATTTTGACCGGGTTTTCGGCTAAAACACTAATCTTTTACATCAGGTTTTTAATTGATCGGCCACCTAAATTAGTTAATTTTAATTTGTTTTTAACTGTCATCTATTTAGTATTTCTTTTAGACAGCTCCCGAGTCCTTCGGGAGAGGGGGCGGTATAGAAATTAAATTAATAAATAATAATTATAAATTGAATTACTCTTCATATATTGCAGCTAACAGTTGTCTAGTGATCTTGTTCTTTCTTTGTGCAACTTTGTTGACAAACTTCTAGCATGAAATGGATTCATTTACTGTGGCTTTTTGTAAATCTGGAACTGACATTCACTTGACTGACTGCATTAATTTATTCACATGATCAGGCAGGAGATTGCTTTTCAGAACATAAAATTATGAATCTTTACTTTACGTTCTGTTTTGGGAATAATAATAATAGCACCACTAAGATTGGGCTGGAAAAGAACATTGAACTAGAAAATAGAGTTGGAACAAAATTCATTAAAAATGAGAAATTGATTAAAGATGAGCTGTTTCAAATGGGCACATTTGGAATGTTGATAAATCTCTTTTTTCTTGAACCAAAATGATTAAATAAAAAAATGATTCTCAACCATCTCGCTAGATTCCAAGATGCTTCTTAACCCACTTTCCCTAGCCTCTTTTCTGGACAGGTGGGCCTACTTCCAAAGAAAGCAGTTGTTTAAAGCCATTAATAATTTCTATTTTCTCAATATGCATATGGGAGCAATTTGGACTCCAGGCCATTCTTGGGAATAAGGAAGAAACAGCAGGAAGCTGTCACTTTGCTTTGTAACTGGTCAGCTTCCCACTTCAAAATGAAATGACTTTAGACAATTCTTAAAGTGCAGGTGGGCAGAAGATCTGGTAAGCGCTACAGGATGTTTCTGCAGGGATCCTACTGGGAACACATAACTACAAAGAAAATATGCATGGGGTAGGTTACTCACTAGTTGGAAAGATACTTTCTGATCTCATTATTATGAAAAACATTGTTATATTCCCATGACCATAGCCAGGACTGAAAGAAAGGCCATGTTTTAGCATGCTAGAACAATATTGCTAAATACATCAGCTTACATGTTCAAAGAAAATGACTTTGATGGATAGAGACAAACCTAAATTTTCTGCTTTTCTTTCTTGGGGATCAATGAAACTGTAAAATGCTTGTCTAGAGATATGTTGAATAGAAGGGAAGATGACAAATTTCTGGACTAACTTGCCTAAATCACGACACTAAGAATTAATTATTGAGCAAGCAATCATCAAGCAAAGTCTACAAGCTTCTTTCCCTATTGTTTGAGTTGAAACACAATATTTCAATATAACAAACTGTTTCAGCTGGCACAATCTTTTTTTGAGTTTTTATGACAACTTGCAGGGTATCTGTGTCTTTAAGTCCGACCACAGTACTTTGGTGCACTCCGAATATTTGAAGCTTCAGGAGTCCGGTACTATTTATTCAGCATGGTTTATGGCAAGAAATAAAAACAGAATCGCGCAATATTTCCCATTCTTGAGGTTCAAAAAAAGTGATATGACAGATTTAGGGCTTTAAAAGCAAGAACCAGCTTCCTCTGTAATAGTATGCAGGTACTCTCGCTGTATACTCACTTGAGGGTACCACGAAAACATCTCTATCCACTATCTATTTTAAACCATCTTGTCGTATATACCTTTCAAAAGAGTCTTGCAGAATGATGTGCTGTTTTGTCTAACAGCTTTTCCCTGTTGTAACTAGACAAAAAGTAGGACAATGTTAAATCTAAGTCAACTATCCCATCCCAGTTTGCTTTGGGGATTACAAAAACCAATACTGGGGCTAAAATTCCCAGAATTCTCTACTACCGTGATCTTGGGAGAGAAGCCACTAAGTAAACTAACTGGAGGTCAAGGAAGTTACACATAGCTTTTTATATTGAGATCTAGTGTCTCCAGAAAAATCTACTCAAGAACATAATAGGAATTAAAAGACAGGAAATTTGGGATAGCTTATAAAATCTTCTCAAAGAGGATTGATGGCTCAGTGTTTAAAGACGCTGAGCTTGTCCGCTGGAAAGCTGACAGCCCAAGTTCAAGACCCGGGTGCCACATAATGGGGCAAGTTCTCGTTACTTGCTCCAGCTCCTGTCTACCTAGCAGTTCAAAAGCATGCAAATGTGAGTAGGTAAATAGGTACCACTTCAGTGGGAAGGTAACAGCGTTCCAAGCACCTGGGCGTACAGTCATGCTGACCACATGATTACAGAAAATGTCTTCAGACAATGTTGGCTCCCTCGGCTAAGAAACATGGATGAGCACCAACCCCTAGAGTCAGACACAACTAGTAGACAGGGGAAAGCTTTATCTTTATAATATCTGAAGCATGAAACTGCTAATCTATCTTCAAGTTTTGCCCTAAGCATATCTTTGCAGTGATCAGTGTCTGGTTCACTTGCAGCATTTTCTATCTTGCCTCTACCCCAGTCCTCAACCCTGTGTATTTCTTTCTTGTCTTGCAGCTTTCCAGCCTTCAGACCTGACTGTCCTGGTAGCTACAGAGAGTTTCTTTATCACGACTCTCTGTATTATGACAAGAAAGCTATTCCCCTTAGAATAGTCAGTATTTGTGTTTCTGAGTTCTTACAACATATTTCTTTCTGTAGCAGATATCTCAAGAGTAGTTAATAATAATGCAATTCATTCCAAAATGTATGTACTTGTAGATAAACTATGAACATATTGGAAAATAAAGAGTAATGAGCTAAGAGAGTGGGAGCAGGAAAGTATCTGAAACATCTGGTTTTTTTCTCCTTAATCTTAACCCAGAGGTGAAATCCAGCAGGTTCTAGTAAATTTTCTAAGCAGTTTGGAGAACCGGTTGTTAGAAGAAATCTCCTTTTATTTTTTCCCCCACTTTACAGGGTTAATCCTGTAAGGAAGGCAAGAAAAAAACATTCTGGTGTTGTTTCTAGCTTAATCTTTATTACCCTGCTTACAGAAACTGCCCACCCAGTCATATGACTCCCTAGCCATGCCCACCAAGCCATGCCTTCAGAACCCGTAGTAAAAAAAAATTGAATTCCACCACTGGCTTAAGCCAACACATTTCCTTTTCCTAAAGATTTGTTAAGTGCTTTGGAGAAAGAGTGCCTCCAAAACAGGAACAGTTTACAGCTTTATTAACAGTTTAACCAAGTGTACATGTACACTGAGGTTTGTAATTAAATTTAAAAGAATCCTCTGGTTTCTATATTTGTGACAAATTAGGATTTTCTGTTTTCCAGTCCAAATGAACCACTTTATAAAATATTACCAGTAATTGTTTCATTAAATTAGTTTCTGGACCACTCTGTCCATGCACAAACATTCTTGAGAATAGGAATTCAATGTGAGAAAGCAGGTTTAGTAACTATATAACAGACATATTTTCATGAACTATATTACATGGAGAGTACCTTGGAAGGACCGTGGAAGAATCTTGGAAGAATTGGAATATGAAGAAAATGCTTTTGAATTTTGGTATTGGAGATGACTCCTGAGAATGCCATTTACTGCCAAAAACACAAACAAATGGATCATTAAACAAATCAACCCAGAGTTCTCACTTGAGGCACAAATGACCATGCTCAGATTATCCCACTCTGGACACATAATGTAAAGACTTTGCTCACTCAGAAAGGCTCTAATTCTGGGAAAGGTGGAAGGAAAAAGAAGGGGCAACTAATACCAAGGTAGATGGGCTTTTTTTACAAGGGGGATGGGTGCATTTTTGGAAGACCTGAAGGACCACATTAGGGACCATGTGGGGGGAATTATCTATTGTATTGTTTCTGTTTTAGTTGGTTGTACACAGCCCCGAGTCCCTACTTGGGAGAGAGGCGGTATATAAATTTAATAAATAAATAAATAAAAATATATGGTTGTATAGACAATTGCTTGTTGGTATATAATCAGTCACCTTTCTAACTATGTCCTTCTAGGAGGAACACCCAAGAATGTGTGAATGAAGACAGAAGTGTTACATATTGAAATAAGGGAATGGAAAAAATCCATGTAGATAGTTTAAGCGCGAAAGCGCCTCAGCGAGCGGGAAAACCCTGGCCGCTTATTGGCCAAGACACACAGGCAACTAAAATATAAAGAGCTGTTTTATGGGCAGTCTGTGTTTTCTGCTGGAGAATTGTTTACTGTTACAAGTGCTGAAATAAAGAATTGTTACTGAGACCATGCCTGTGCCTCTTCATTTACCAAACTCAACACTGGCGATGAAGGTGGGATCTGGAGGACAACGAGTGGTCTAGTAATTCTGCCGGGAGCCACAGAAGCAATTCAATGAACAGAGAATGCTGATGCACACACACCCTAACCCACTCCATTCGATCCGGATGTGGAAGACTGGGTATCCTTTATGGTGAAGTTCTGGTGCTTCCTAGTCACGAACGATCTCGGAGAGCTCAGCGAGGAGCGGACCAGGGCTATGTTCCTGAGTTAATGTGGGAAGAGACTGTTTTGACTGGCAAAAGCTCTGGCAGCCCTGACACCAGTAGACATGGTACCGTGGCCTCGATTGCAAGCCTTGCTAAAGGCATATTTTGAGCCAGCACCATTGAGGACTGTGCTGAGACACCAATTCAATGAATGCATGCAAAAAGAGGGGGAGACAATCAACAATTACAACACAGAACTGCGCCTAGCCGTTCGTGAGAACTGCAAATTCAGAGACTTGGAGGAGCGCATGGTAGATTGGCTCGTCTGTGGGGTGAGAGACCTGCAGCTACAAACAGAAATTCCTAGCCAAGCCAAACCTCATGTGGGCAATGGTTGTGGAAATCGCCTGGGCCACAGAGAGCTCCCAGAAATCAGCAGCGTTGTAGCACCAATCAGCAAAGATGGCATGGAGCAAAAGCCCGCCCAAAATGAAAATGGCGGCAACCACACACCAGACACAAGAAGATGAAGAAGATGAGAGGAGGAGGATGTCTACCAAATGGACACCAAAAGTACCACACAAATGGATGGGAGTCCCTCTGCACGGGCTGTGAGGGAAAGCACCCTAGATCTGCGTGCAAATTTAAAGAAGCAATCTGCTAGTGGTATGAGAAAAAAGGACATTTAACCAGGATGTGCAGAGTGAGCCAACCATCAGCATTTAATGCAAGGAGCTCCCCAACAACCCAGAATGGAGGAGAAGAAAGACCGAAGAAGAAGCCGGAATGGAAGGCAAAGCAAAGCAAAAGACCCATCAAATCAGGGTTTGCTTGAACAAGAACAAGGGAGCAGAGAAAATCAAGGTGACTGTCCAAACAGAAGGAAAACCTGCAAGATGGAAGTGGACTCTTGCTCTGCCCTCACAATAATCTCGTGGAAGACCCTGCAATGCTTAGCACCAAAGACTCAAAGAATCACCTGCAAGCCCAGAATTCGATAATCAATGACTATCAAGGGAATCGGATTCTGGTTTTGGGCAGGAAGACAGTAAGAGTGGCATTCAAGGATTTCCAGGGACCATTGGAGCTGACCATAGTCGAGGGAATGCTGCCCAGCCTTTTGGGACTGGAATGGTCCAGCAAGTCGAGACAACACCCTGCATATTTGTATGACTACGTAACCCACTGAATGTGGATTGGGCACATTCCCCTCCAGGGAGGGAGGGGTGTCACATATTGAAATAAGGGAATGGAAAAAAACCATGCAGATAGTTTAGGCGTGAAAGTGCCTCAGCAAGTGGGAAAACCCTGGCCACTGATTGGCCAAGATGCACAGGCAGCTAAAATATAAAGAGCTGTTTTATGGGCAATCCGTGTTTGGGGCTGGAGAATTGGTTACTGTTACAAGTGCTGAAATAAAGAATTGTTACTGAGACCAGGCTTGTGCCTCTTCATTCACCAAACTCAACACGAAGAAAATGACCTAAAAGCAGGCAGTGTGATAGAAAATGAGGGGACACAGAATGTATCTTCTCTATCCCTATCCTTCCATCCCCTTGTGCATCCCCTTGTGCATCAGTCAGTCAGGAGGCATTGAAGAGTCAATGTCAATTAGACAGATGCAAGTGTCATGTGAGAGAGATTATCTTGTCTGTGTATGGTTACAAGTTTTATATTATAAATACTTTATCTGCAAAACCAACTTATTTTCACCTCCCTTCCTACCAACATTCTCCCCCCACAATTTAAATCCTACAACAGTTTAGCCACTCTATGCATCTGATGAAGTCAGCTGCAGCTCACAAAAAGATTATGCCTTTTAATAAAACTGATGGTGATTTTGCATTAGTGAGATGTTCTCACCTTACTAGTGGCAGCATCTAGCTATCACCACTTATTTTTTTCTTTAAATTGCAGAAGGATCCCCCTGCTTTGAATTTCCAAAATATAATTCAGAAATCTATGACACAACTGGGACATCTATGGATATTCTGTCACCAGCAATAGCTGTAGAGGAAGCCCATAGACTCGCCAGACCCCTTTCAAAATAAGAAATAAACTGATTAAAATGACTTAATACTCATGAGATGGCCATCTTATAAGATCGCAGATATTTTCATAAGACACTGGATAGATGCAATGTTGCATTATGATACTTACCGAGCCTCTAATTTAGAACCTGCTGTCAATATTTATGTCGCTATTAACAGAATTAGTCTTTCTGTTTCTACCGTGCAGTCAAGATCCTCGATTGCTCTATCCATTTCTGTTTTGACAATAGCAAAAGAAATTTGCATTTGCAAAAGCATCTTTTTATGATATCATAGAAAAATATAATGGATACTAATAATCAAAGGAGGCAAAGCAGCTAAAGAAGAGATTAGAAGGATGAAAGACAGACATTGATGCTGGCATTCCGTCTTCTTGGCTGTGAGCTAGCTATGCTACTATTTGGGAGTTCCTTAGCCAGGGAAATTCTTTGAGCAAAATATCCAAGCCATCTTAAGAAGATCCCTGGGGCACAGCAGGAGAAGCAAAAATAGCATTATCTGATGACTAGGTTCTCTAGAGCCCTTTTCTAGCTAGATATTAAGAAAATCGAGAGAAGGAGAAAAGAGCTACAGTGCTGAAGCTGACATCCCACTGTTGCATTCTGTTTAAAGAGATAAACACAGCAAAGCTTGTATAGGTAGCTACATGAATTTGCTTGCTGAATGTAGAATAGATTAGAATTGCCTGGAAAATCCAGTGAGACAAAACCAGTGAAGGTTTCCCCTTATAATTTTCAGATGGTAGCAACTTGTCAGTTCCATCTCTCACACTGTTGGAAATCCACAGCAGCCCCTAATGGAGCATAGAACAGAAGTTAAGAGAAAGGTGTTAGTCTAGACAAACTGGAAATTAATTGAAGATGACAAGCTAAGGAAAGAGTCAAGAGAAGTTCAAATTGGATAGAATTATCTAGTGGGTGAAGGGCGCGTGGAACCCTCATCCCTTCCCCCTCCCCCCAAATTAAGTCCCACATTCCCAAGCTTTGCCCTCTGGAAATCTTGTTCTTTATAACCCATGGGCTGCAGGTTGCCCAAATATTTCATTTTTTTGTTGTTTTTGGAAATCTGTTCCTCTAATGAGTCGCAGGCACCACAAACTTTAGCATTCCCTAAAGCGCATTATTGCTTGTAAGATGTGTGGTGGAGCAGTTGGCACTCCATAAATTATAAAGTGATAATTATATTCGTGCCCTTGAAACAAGAAGAAAATCCTCTGTTAACAGCAGATTTCTTCCCAAAAGTGGTAATGAGATGTGTTACACCTCTTGAGGAGAAACCTGCAAGATTAGCGCTCCGCTTCCGGCATGCAGATCTATTTTCAGCTGCAATCCCCATTGTCAGAGTGACAGCAACCATTTTGCTAACCCAACAAATGAGGGCTTATTATGCATGAAAGGAAGCTATTGGAGAGAGGAGCAGAGTCCAGTTGAGCTATAATGCTTTGATGAAAGGAAGGAATTGGAAAAGAAACATTTGTCCACAAAGGTTTGTTGATTGCTGAATGTTTTGGAAAGCAAATTCTGTTTAGAATCGGAAAAACAAGCACACATACAAATGAGTTAAGCAATAGAATCCTGCCATTTTGCTATTTACATTTTCTCTGTTACCTTCCTTCGATTTGATTTTTGTAAATCCCTGCAAATGGCCTTCTAAGGGTGTTGATGATGGTAAAGATTATTTAGCAAGCTTTATGAGTTAGGAAAACCATCAATTCTCATTTGAAGAGACCCTCAGGAAGAGGGTCTATTTTCCATAGAGTCCTATGCAGTTAATTATATAACCATTCTTTATGGCTTATAATCATTTAGTGACCATTTGAAGTAAGAATGGCACTGAAAAAAGTGATCATTTTTCACACTTATGACCATGGCAGTATCCCCACAGCCATGTGATCAAAATTCAGATGCTTGGCAACTGACTCATATTTGTGACAATTGCAGTGTCCCGGGGTTATGTGATCATCTTTTGCGACCTTCTGACCAGCAAAGCCAATGAGGAAGCCAGAATCACTTAACAACCATGTAACTAACTTAACAACAGCTGTGATTCGCTTAACAACTGTGGTAAGAAAAGTCATAAAATGGGGCAAAATTCACTTAACAACTATCTCACTTAGCAACAGAAACTTTAGGCTTAATTGTGGTTGTAAGTTGAGGGCGTCCTGCTATAGATTTATTTATTAGCTATGGTCACCTGCAATGTTGTGATGGCACTGAAGTGAATTTGAGGAAACCCTGGGATATTACAGTGTGGGGGTTTCCCCAAGAAGGGTAACCATTTGATAGATACTGAGTTGTGGGTTGACTGTCAAATTATGGGATAGTTGAAACTGCTTTACAAATGTTTCCTGAAAGTATACAGGGTTGTGACACCAAGTCTAGGTAGGTTAAGTGTATTCTGATACAGATTAATAGAATTGGAAGGGGCCTTGTAGGTCATCTAGTCCAACTCCCCACCCAAGCAGACCCTACACCATTTTTGACAGATGCCAGTCCAGTCTTTTCTTAAATACTTCCAGTGATCAAGCTCCCACAACTCCTGAAGGCAAGCTGTTTCATTGTCAGAAAAATTATCCTTATTTCCAGGTTGATTCTCTCCTTGTTCAGTGTCCATCCATTATTCCTTGTCTAGCCTTCAGGTGCTTTGGAAAATGACCCCCTCCTCTCTGTGGCAGCCCCTCAAATGTTGGAACACTGTTATCATGTCTCCCCTGGTCTTTCTCTTCACTAGCCTAGCCATGCCCAGTTCCTGTAACCGTTCATCGTATGTTTTAGCCTCCGGTCCCCTAATCATCTTGGTTGCTCTTCTCTGCCCTCTTTCTAGAGTCTCAACATCTTTTTTATAGTGTGGTGACCAAAACTGGATGCAGGATTC
>JAEANM010025976.1:0-10835 GCA_017656035.1 Myanophis thanlyinensis
GAAAGGAAAGGAAAGGAAGTTGAGATGACATGTTATTGAAAGTTTAATCCCCTTTATCTGTGCTCTCCTTTCACAAAACCCATGAAATGTACCATTTAATAAAATTGAGAAAAGAGCTTCCCTTAGTTTAAGGAATAAATGTAACCTACATTATCTGCAAAATAACTTTTTGGTCCTCACCTTTGGTTTTAAGGAGAATTTCTCAAGGACTGGACTTCCAGGCTGAAGTTTTGACAAATCAAAAAGAACAATTAATTGTATATCACGATTGGTGATTGGATCAGCATCACGAACTTCCAACTTTATGACATTCTAGGAATAGAAGAGAAGAAATGACAATTGCATGCTTCTTTTTACTGATGGCAATGTAGGTATTTCTGATGTAATATTTTCTTCCAGATTGATGGAATTTTGCCTATTGACCAGGAAAACTGACTATATTTGGAATAAGAAATCTAATTAGTCAATCTCTTTAATTCTGTACATCTGCTAATTTATTTACTTATGTACAGTATCTCTTTGTTTATTGCATTTATATCCACACACACAATCTGAATCTTATTTTGGATAATCATTGGGGAAGCTGTTAAGAGGAAGTACTATATATTCTCCACTACCATGTACATAAATGGATAAATCCAAGCTATATTTGAAATTTCAGCAGGCAATAATTCTAGATCTTTAAAATTTGTAGAAAACTACTATTTTTTATAATATTTTCTTTGTGTCTATTGGTAGTTCTATTTTTCTATTTAGGGGAAGGTCTATTTTTTAAGAGATTCTCATTTCTCTCAGCAGCTCTTGATATCATCTGTTATGGCAAATTTCTGACTGAGTAATAATTACTTTTCGTTCCTATTTGGAAACTTTGATCTCAAAATAAAAGGCTGCCATTTTTACCTCAAGCCTTTGGGAAAGTATAAGATCCTATCTTCATAATATTGTTCCAGTTTATGGTGTCTCAACTTATTGCTCAAAATTATGAACCTTTCAGATAAAGGACAAAGAAAGGGAAGAACAAGAGCCAAATTAATAATTATGATCATTTGGTGATTCCAGGAGATAGGGACTGGCAAACCATCTTCCACTGCCTATGAATTGCCAGCCCTGAATTCTCAACCCAAAATCATGATCTCTACCCTGTGACAGTAGCAATGCTTTTGTATCAAGTACCAAAAGAGTTAAGAGAGAAAAGTCTATCAATTCTTGAAAGAACATCTTGGACCACTTACCAATAACAGCTTGTCTTATTATTCCCAAACACTTTGGTTACTGCAATCAGCACCAATCAAGTCTAGCTGTACTCAGGCTTAGGGAAATTGTGGAAATTCTGACCTTTGCCTAGAGCTCAAGACACCTTGATGTATTGTTGATATTGAATGCTTTGTTTTGACCTTAGACTTCTCTCCACTCTTTAAATCATATATTTAGTCATGTCCCTGATCATCTGTAGTGCCAAATTAGCAATGATATCCAGCCCTCTCTAACCTATCCTAGTTTGGATCAGAATCCCCAAGACCAAGGCATAGAGCTGGCATTAAGATGCTGAAAAAGATGCTTAGGTGCTGTTTCATCTAAATAATTCCTCCAATACTAGTGTGTTAAATATACATCCCCATTTCCAAAAAAGATGATAAATTCATCTGAAAACTTAACCATACATTTTTTGGGATATTGCATTAGGAAAAAGTCCCCAAGAAAAAACCTGTCTATAAAATTCCAAGAAATCTTTAGTACTCTTTTCTTTTACAACAGATGTCACTGGCATTTTAAAACCCTCACATTAAATATGTGTAATGGAATATGTTTCATTACTGGCAACCTCGGGGTATTTGTTTCCAATCTTGGCAATGGATTAACAGTAATCTCTGAACATAAAGCATTAGCTATCTGATCTCTGTGCCTACACACAAAACTTCTAAGTATTGTCTGTTTTCTAAAACTAAAAGAAGTTTTCTAAAACTTCTAAGTATTTTCAGACATACAAGCATCTCCAAACGATAGAAAACACATGTTTGGAAAAGTCCATTTTGCAACAACATTTTATAGATGTATTTATTCTGTAAACTTGTCAGATAGTATGAATGCTTTGCAACCACATTACACTACCTTGATTTTGGTTTGGATCCTGAAATAAAATGTTTCATTCCAAACTGGGTAGTAAGAATTCCTGACAGTCTGAGTTCTGAATATTTCCTGTGATGCAGATGGCAGATGCAAAGTCACATAGCAATGAGATGTGAAAACTACAGCAGGAAAAAAGAAGAAATTGGTAATTGTTTTTTCAAATATTCAGCACATCTTAATAAACAAAAGAAATATAATAAATTCCTATAGGTCAACAGTGCTACCTACTTCTAAAGATATCTACATTCTATTTGTTATAAATTAATCTATACATTATTAGTCATTAAACATTAATTTAATTAGTCCTTAACTGTAATTTAATTAGTCATTAGCCAGTAATTTAATTAGTCTTTAAACATTAATTTAAAACAGTAATTATTTTTTTAACAGAGCGATGGCATTCAGGGAAAAACTGTCCTTATGTCTAGTTATTCTTGTGTGCAATGCCCTATAGCCGTGATGGCGAACCTATGGCACATGTGCCAGAGGTGGCACACAGCACCCTCTCTGATGGCATGCAAGTTGTGACCTGAGTTCAGCATTGCCACACATGCATGCATGCCTCCTGCCAGCCAGCTGCTCTTCGGGTCTCTGCAGTGTATGCATGGGGAATGGGGAGTGGGGAGGTGAGAGCATGCACAGGGTAGGCATACGCACATGTGTGTGGGGCAGGGCATATGCAGGGGCTGTGTGATGTGTGTGGTGCATGAGGGGAACCATACACTTGCGGGGGACAGGATGCATGTGTGGGTCCCATACACACATTTCATTTTGGGGATTTGGGCACGTAGGCATGTATTCGTGCCCCCAGAACACATTTTGGGCACTCAGTCCAGAAAAGGTTAGCCATAACTGCCCTATAGCATGGTTTTGAGGGTAGGAGTTGAAACAATTTATGTCCAGGATGTGAATGGTCTGTAAATATTTTCCCGGCCCTCTTTTTGACTTGTGCAGTATGTAGATCCTCAATGGAAGGCAGATTGGTAGTAATTGTTTTTTCTGCAGTTCTAATGGTAGCGGAAATAAAATTCAATAAGATAAAGCATCAAAAGAGAGAGAGGAACAGTACAAACTGGGTAGAAAACTGATAATCTTCATGGAAAAATGTAATAAGAAATAATTCCTGGTTTGGGTTTCAGAAGACACTATTTGAAGATTCACTGCAGGAAATGTATTGGAAACCAAAAACTCATAGGCATGCTTTTGGGTTGGAGACAGAGTGGTGCATTAATAGGAAGATGAAAACTAGAGACTAGTGGTAGAGAATCAGTGGGAAAACCTGGAATAAAAGCAAGAGATGCTGTTGACAAGAAGTTTATATCCCATATAAGATGTAAACAATCAAATTCATTTTGCCCTAAATCACAAAATAATCTCTAAAATTCTGAGCTCAGCTTTTCTAAATTTTTGTTTCTGTGAGATCAATGCAATTAAGTAACTCAACTCTATTTTTCAACCATAACATGCCAGGAACTTACATGTCGTATAAGAGTTGGTGATACTGGCTTTCAGAATCTTGACGGACAGCAGGGATAGTGGAAATAGTTGGTTCTGCAATGGAAACAAAGCCAATAATGAGGACCTGAGCCAGTCCCTAAGATCTAGCATGTTGTATTGTGCACCACCATCCATGCTCCTTTCATTTAGAGAAAATATGCTGACTCTATAAACTGCTTAGAAAGGGCTGTAAAGCACTATGAAGCGGTACATAAATCTAAGTGCTATTGCTATTTATTATAGGCTGCTTACAATATTTCCCTACAATGCACAGCTGTAAAAGATCCTTGGATTCTGCTATGGAATTCTGGTGCAGTGCAGAAGAGAAGGGATATCTTGGTTTAGTAGCCCTAAAACTCATAAAATGCAAACTTTCCTTGTTTTAATTTTCAGATGTTTTCCAATTTATTTCCTGATCATCACCATACTGCAGAGCTATGGTTGCTATATCGAATATTCAGATTTTATTATCTTCAGTAGTTAAATTATTATAATTTCTGATTTCAAGTTACTTTCCTTATGAGAACTCCTTGCAAATAAACATGCAGATGGTCATGATTATACAATAATCTGGTATGATAGAGCCCATATCTTGGATTTCTTGATGAATATTATATGATGCTTGACTGCTATATTCTTTTATTTTTATGTTATGCAACTTATGTGTTTATGTGAAAGGACTTTATATTAAGCTCCGTAAAACTGGCACGGTCAGGAAACATGAAACACTGGTATTTCTGGAAAAATCTATATTACATAGGAATGTAAAACTAACAATAATTGGATGGACAATATATTAACCAGGATTGTTAATTTACCTTTAAGTGCTGTGACTTTAAGGAAAGTGTGATTGGCTGCAGCTTCATCAAGCAGCAATAAGAAGGAGCCAGAATTACTTGTAGATGTGGGTTACTGGTTGTTGGTTACTGATTGCAGGGTGTTGTTACTGAAGAGCCTTGTATTAACCAGTGTGGATTTACTGTGAGTTTTGCTACTGTTTGCAATCTCTGTGTATCAAACTGTATATTTGTTACTGGACTTTGAGTATTGGATTATCCCTGAACTGAACTGTTTGATGACTTACTGAGTGACTGTGTATGAATTTGGACTGATTGATGGACATTGCTAAACCTCTATTTCCAAGGAACTAAAAACCTATTTTTCTACTCAGTGTCTCTGTATCTTGGTTTGTGTATTTCACCACACCACTCTCACAATGCTTCGCTGTGTACTTGTTCTTCTAACAAGGGACAATCCTTAATATTGCTGATAGGTAATTGGTAAAATTTTGAAATCTGACCATGGTAATTACTTTTTCCGCAGAGTTACTTTGAGTATTAACACCAAGATTAATATATTAGACCAACAATCAAGAAGTAAATGATAATCAAGGAACTACCAACGCAGAAAACAAGATAACAATAAACAACAGCCTAATCAGGAAATCACCAAGAGCACTCCCACTAATACTGACAGGGCAAGTCACTTATATATAAAAATAAGAGCAAGTCCCATTCCCTTCTAGCACTGCTGATGTTACCTAGTTTAGTAATGAAACATCTGCAGGAAAAACCACCAATCACAGAGAGCACCAAGAACCTGACAGTTCAACCCTGAGTAACAAATATTCTGTCAGTCGCTTTCCATTCCTGTGTATGGGTTACTTGTCATACATATTTTCAAGCATGGCATTTTCTGTGTATACATACACACAGAAAATGAAATTCAATTATTGTATATACCAAATTAAAGTATCAAAACACACATAAAAGGAAACACAATAAAAGATTTTCTTTCAAAAATGCTTTCTTACTGCTGTACTTGTATCTTAGGATGTCTTCATCCAGTTATAACTTTTGCCTTGTAAGTCAAAATGTGTTGTATTCAAAATCTTACAGAATTTTTATTCTTCTCTTTCCAAGCTTTCTACTTGTCAAAATCAAATCAAATCAAATTTTATTCATCACATGCACAGTCATACAAGGTACAAAATACAGTAAAATGTGTATGCGACCACTTGCGACTATAGGTAGCAGGGCAAGAGAATAGTATAGAGAGGGAGGGAGAATAAGTTAGGGAGTGGTTGAGAGAGGTGGATTATAGGAATACTTTATAGTCCTGGGATTGTTGTGGTTTGGTTTAGGGTCCATATTGCCTGTGGGAAGTAGCTCCTCCTTAGTCTCTCTGTGTTGGCTTTCAGGGAGCGGAGGCGCTTTCCTGACTGCATCATGGTGAACAGTCTGTTGTTGGGGTGGCTGGGGTCCTTCATTATTTTCCTAGCTGTAGTTTGGCATCGTCTGTTGTAGATGAAGTGCAGTTCAGGGAGCTTGGTGTGGATGATGCACTCTGCTCTGCGCACCACCCTCTGTAGAGCTTGCCTGTCCTGTATGGTGCTGTTCCCGAACCACATAGTGATGTTGCCAGTCAGGATGCTTTCTACTATGCAGGAGTAGAAGTTTCTGAGTGCTGTTGGAGGCAGTCTGAAGTCTCTCAGTCATCTAAGATGGTATAGTCGTACAGGGCCTTTCTCACCACAGTGTCGATGTGTCGGGTCCATGTTAGGTTCTGCAAAATGTGGATGCCTAGGAATTTGAAGCAGTCCACTCTGTCCACTGGGGTTTTATTGATGATGGGGGTCTGGTATGTCCTTTTCTTCTTTGTGCTGTAGTCCACTATCAGCTCCTTTGTCTTGCTGGCATTGAGGAGAAGGTTGTTTTTCTGGCATCAGCTCTCCAGTTCTTAATCTCATCTAGATAGGCCGTCTCATTGTTGTCGGAGATAAGACCTACCACAATGGTGTCATCAGAAAATTTAATGATGGTGGTGGAGTCTGTAGTGGCTGTGCAGTTGTACGTATATAGAGAGTATAGCAGGGGACTCAGAACACAGCCCTGGGGGGCTCCGATGTTGAGGGTGAATGAGGTTGAGACATGCCTGCCCATCCTTACAACCTGTGGTCTCCCAGTTAGAAAGTTGGAGATCCACCAACATAGGGATAGGCTGAGGCCCAGGTGTTTCAGCTTGCTGGTCAGTGTTATGGTGTTGAATGCTGAACTGTAGTCCAAAAAGAGCATTTTGATATAGTTTCCTTTTCCAGTGTCCAGATGAGTGAATGAGGTGTGGAGGAGATGGCGTCATCGGTTGAACAGTTATCTCGATAGACAAACTGTAGGGAGTCCAGTGTGTCCAGTAGTGAGGAAATGATGAGGTCTCTGACTAGTTGCTCGAAGCATTTCATTATTTCATTGTCTCTGTCCATTATGCTTTCTTTAGTATGCTTTTAAAAAAGAAAGTCATTCTTTGGTGCTTGTATACAAAGATTCCCATGTTTAGCATTTTGTAATACAACCATTTTATTATCTTTCATTTTTATTACAGTAGAAATAAATGAAAAATTATAGAAATTGAGATCATAAAACAAAAAGTGTAGCATTTGCCCTGCAAATAGAAATTCCAGCACTCATTATGCAGTCAATTAAAGCATAAAAATCTAGTTGCTCCATCTTTTAATGTGCACACCATTAATTATTTTCCTTCAAAGTTTCCAAAGAATTGTAGTTCCAGTTCCTCTTATATAACTAACGTGTTTCAAACAACATGAAACTAAAACTAACCAGACAAGTTAATTTATCCCAGGCGAAACTGCCTTATTTTTAGCATCAGAATTACAGATCTTTTCATTGATCAGCAGTTTCTTAGCAAATTTGGTGACCTATATGTACCTTTGTGTACCTGTATCATCTCACACTCATTTGTACACCCATCTGCACTTAACTTCCAGAGTCTTGGTCTGTGCCCTAAGATCTTCTTCCACCCTTCCTACTTTTCATGGATTTATTCAAACCCTGACATTACCTTCTTTGACTGCAGCCAGAAATCTTCGTCTTCCCAAGAAACACAGCATGCTGGTAAGTGATAATCAAGGTAGCATTTCCAGATCTGATTTCATCAACTTGCTGTATGAAATTGCTGAACTGCCAGCTGCACCTTCTTTACATATATAATTGCAGTTATATAACTAATTAAACATGGTTTCAAATGAGCTTTTCCGGTTGCAAAGGTGCACAGTTCACTTTTCATCCTGTCTTGCCTAAATATTAATATCCTCCTGCTAGGGAAAATAATTAAGAATCTCCTACTGTTGCAGAGAGATGTATCTATTAACTTCTCCTATAATGCTTGTACTAAGTTTCCTCAGTTCTCTGACTATTTGTTGGCTCCTAGTATCCTGTCTTTTCTCTTCCAAAACAAAAATCCATCCCAAAAACCCATTCACGATAAATTAGCTCACCTGTTTGCAGATGTTTTGTTACCTGACTAGGAAACATTATGTTACCCAGTCAGGTAACCAAACATCTCCAAGCAAGCAAGCAAGCTCAAAGGGCACCACAGACTCCTTACAGCACAGATTCCCAGATATCCTGACTTCCCTAAGAAGCAACAGTTTATAAATATAAAAGCAACAGTGACTGGAGAACATTGTGCATTTGTCTAATCAGTACATTTAGTTAATTGTGTGTAAAGCATACAATACACAGAGTATGGATATAAACCAATATATATATTGGGAAAACATGTATCCAAGATCTACAGTATATAACTATGGCACTTTGGTATCTGACTTTTGAACTGTTAAAGTTGGAATTGACACAGATGGGAATCTGCACATTTCTAGCTGACTACAATATGTTCTATGCCAGCAATACCCAAACTTTCCAGCTTGGCCCGGCCTAGTGCAGGGGGGTGGGGTGAGTGGCAGATACACACATGCACAGCTCTATTCATGCATGCATGCACACCCTCTACTTGCATGAATGGAGCTTCGTGCTTGAGCAGAGGGTGCTTATGCTCATGTGCAAAGCTCCACTCGTACGAGCTGAGGGCACTCACATGTGAAGCTCCATTTGCTTTCAAGCTTTATCTGCACATGCTTGCTCATTAGAGTGGAGCTTTGTGCATGCGTGCTTGCTCACACAAGTGGACCTTTGTGCATGTGTGCTTGCTCATGCAAGTAGAGCTTCATGCACACATGCTTGCCCATTTCTCCTGCAGGTTTCCAAAAGGTTACAGTGTGGTAGTGGGCCACGGCCCGGGGTTTGGGACCCCTGGCCTGTTCTATGCAATTTCCAGCAGCTATTCTATGATGGTATAATACAATAAACACCTGAACATTTTCTGAAACCTTTACTATTGTTAATTGAATCTAAATGTGTATAAATTAGGCCAGACAAGGTCACGGAGTACTACAATCAACACAGAGAGAAATATATTCCTCTCCAAGATTAACCTTCATGATGGAAAGTTTTCCCACTTTGCGACAGAAGCTATTCTTATGGCACTGACCGTACACTCCCCCAAAACAAGTAGTCTTCAACTTATGATCACAACTGGGACCATAATTTCCATTGCTAAGCAAGATGGTTGTTAAGTCACACCCAATTTTATGAACTTTATCTTTCTGTCATGATTGGTAAGTGAATCATATGATCATTAAGTGAATTCAGCTTCCACCATTGACTTCGCTTGTCAGAAACCAGCTGGGAAAAATGTAAGTGGCAATCCCATGACCCTGGGATGCTGCAACCGTCATAAATACATGCCAGTTGCTAAATACCTGAATTTGGATGGTGGGATTATGAGGATGCTGCAACTGTCAAGATGGGTTATAAAATGGGTCATAAGCAGAGGTGAAATTCAGCAGGTTCTAGCAGGTTCTCTAGAACAGGTAGTAAATTTTCTAAGCAGTTCGGAGAACAGGTTGTTAAAAAAAAAATTTGTTTTTTTCCACTTTACAGGGTTAATCCTGTCAAGAAGGCAGGAAAAAAACATTATGGTGTTGTTTCTAGCCTAATCTTTATTGCCCTGCTTACAGAAACCGCCCACCCAGTCACATGACCCCCCCCAGCCACGCCCACCAAGCCACACCCACAGAACAGTAGTAAAAAAATGTGAATTCCACCACTGGTCCTAAGTCATTTTTTTTAGTGCTCTTGTAATTTTGAACGGTCCTTAAACAAATGGTGTAAGTCAAGATCCTACCTATATCCTATTTCTGTTATCAGCAAACCCCATTTCTACCACCACCACTCGATAGGTTTTGTAGCGTAATTTCAAACAAAAGGAGACATAGAAGTGTTTCTCTAGGGTGTTTTAATTAAACAGCAAGCAACCATAGACTGGAAGTTAATTAGTTAATAGTGTAATTAGGCAGGTTTATCAATCTCTGTGAAGAAGTTGGAAATACAAGAGAGAAAGATACAGAAAGATAGATATCTTTCATAGAACTAGAGAACTAGAACTGGACTTAAGTTAAATAACTGCTCTATCTGCAGATAATATCAATCCAGAAACATCAGCTTAAACCAGACAAAAATATTTAAAAAGTTAAAGATACCTATCTCACTCAACACCACCTTGTTCATCTTCTTTTCATAACTTGTCAGCATTCATTGGCTTTCTAAATGGCTCATCTGATAGTTTAGTTTCCCTAGGGAAAAATGTTTACCAAAGGGGTCATTAACTTATCTAATTTGATATATTTTCTCCTCAGTCTTCTGTTTTGTGCAATTAAGTAGAGAGACAACTGAATTTCTCCTGGCTGGAATTGAAAAGGAAATTAGGAATATGTCTGAATGGGGCCTCATTATAACAGAGATTTTTCAGTGCTAATGTTTTATTTTATTTGGAATCATGTATATTGTGGTGAAAAAGTTGGCTGCCTATTACATTTGATAAATTTGAATTTTTAAAAAATAGTCTGATATGATTCTGAAAATCAGAATATTGGAACAACAGGTTTTTAGATAGTAGAAAAATTAGAGGAATATTTTCAGTTATATAAAATGGTGTGTATCCGATTTTATATCTCTGAAGAAACTGATTCAAAATAACAGCTCCTGACTGACTTGGTTTCTTAAATAGGAATTAGACCAATATCAGAAGGAATAAAAATACCAGCAAATATTTCAAAATTATATTATAATTGTCATTTTTAAGAATTATTTTAATTAAGTCCCATATAGATTGAAATATATGCATATAGTACTTTATATATGCATCACAGATTTTCAGTTTTACAATTACATGTACAATTAAGCACACATGTCTTTAAAATGCATTGGTTTTTCTATTTTACCGTCGCGGCCGCTCCGACCCTAATCCTATAGATACCCCTTTAGATACCCCTGGAACCCCTAAAAACCAACCACAAA
>JAEANM010025977.1:0-10835 GCA_017656035.1 Myanophis thanlyinensis
CTCTATTTCCACGGAAGTAAAAACCTATTTTTCTACTCAGTGTCTCTGTATTCTGGTTTGTGTATTTTACCACACCACTCTCACAACGTTTCGCTGCACACTTGTTCTCCTAACGGGGAACTATCCTTAACAAAACCGATATGGCTGCCCATTCTCACTAAAAGTGACCACGATGGCTCGGAAACTGCTGGCAACTGCGATCAATCAAACTTAGAAGGGAGCAGAATGAGGAAGTTGGATCTGAAATGCTTTGAAGACAACTACGAAATGTTGTTAAGAAAATCTAACCTGGAACAGATTAACATCCAGAGCTCTTACGGGTCCCGTGTGCTTGTCGTTCTGAGCGATCATGACTTCGGTTTCACCAGCTAATATTTTAGCTGGATCATACAAAATGATATTCCCATTTTCACCGCCGGCAATAAGAACCCCGGAAAGAGTCTCATCGGATGCCGTTTTGTGAGGACTCCAGATCAATTTGTGATACCTGCGAGACAACGTCAAGAACACATGGATAAAAGTTAGGGAGAAATAGTTGTTTTTTTTCCATCAGCCTTGTTTCCCTTCCTTCTTAGAGGTGATGCTATTCAGTTTGTCGGTAGGGGACTTATATAGCAATTTTCATTGGAACACGAAGCAAACAGACTGGATGATACTACCCTGTATTAGGTAAGAAGAAAGCCAGTGTGACATATTGTAGGGGTGTCAAACACAAGGCCTGTGGGCCGCATCCGGCCTGCCAACGAAAGACTAGCTCACAGTGCCTCTGCCAGTGAAAACGGAGCTTGGGAGAGCTGCATGCAGATCGTCCCAGCTGGAAACGGAGCTCAGGAGCTCGTTTTCACTGGCAGAACACTTGGGCCACAGGTGCCACTGACACAAGTGACAGGTGTTCATCTCCATTTCCAGGCCACACAGCCAGCCACCTTCCAGGGGAGGTGTTCATCTCCGTTTCAAGGCCACAGTCAGCGCTGTCTGAAGATTTTTCCACAGTCAGGTGGCCAGTATGACGTATCCTTCCCATCAAAGTGGTACCTATTAATCTACTCGCATTTGCATGCTTTCGAACTGCTAGATTGGCAGTAGCTGGGATGAGGATGGGAGCTCACCCCGTCGCGTAGAGCTTGGGTCTTGAACCTGGGCTGCCGGCTTTCTAACCGACAAGCCCAGTGTCTTAACCACCGATCCACCGTGCTGCCCTTTCCTTTTCTATAGTGTGCTGCAAATCTCAAAAGCAGAAGTAAAGCTTTAAAATCCAGGGCTTACCTATGAGGGGAGGAGAAAGTGGCACAGGACTTCATATCCAGTGCCGGGTCTGTCAAATCAAGTTCAAATATTTCCAGGGAAGCATTGGTACTGAAAGTGGCATCCAACTGCTGAGCAGAGGTACCTGCAAGAAAACACACATTTGCTTAATACTGACTTATTAAAAAAAGGGCGCCTATGAATTCCAATATAATTTGGCAGAGCTAAGGAGAAGCCTTAAACTAATGTTGTTTTGTAAAGGTAAAGGTTTCCCCTTGCACATAAGTGCTAGTCATTCCCGACTCTAGGAGGTGGTGATCATCTCCGTTTCTAAGCCAAAGAGCCTGTGCTGTCTGACGACGATTCTGTGGTCATGTGGCCGGCATGACTAAACGCCAAAGGTGCACCGAGCACTGTTTACCTTCCCACCAAAGGTGGCCCCTATTTTTCTACTTGCATTTTTTACATGCTTTCGAACTGCTAGGTTGGCAGAAGCTGGGGCAAGTAATGGGAACTCACTCCATTACGCAGCGCTAGGGATTCGAACCGCCGACCTTTCTGATCGACAAGCTCAGCATCTTAGCCACTGAGCCATCATGCCCCTATTGAGCCACCGCACCTCTATTGTTGTTCTGTAGGACTGCTTAAAAACTAGTCTCATTGTTCATGTTTACATAATCACAATCTAATAAGCATAGTAATATTATTTAAGTATATAATAATAAAACCATTTTTCAACTACTGATCTTTACATCTACACATTAATTTTAAAGTATTATTTAGAAATACACATAATAATATTTTCCCCCTTCCTAGTTTTTACCTCTATTCTAATTCTTAATAGAACATATATATTAAGAGGCATTCTATTTCCATCCATCTCTTGCCCAGTTTAGTGTTTCATTATTGTTGATTTTTTGGCATATTTCCCATACTCGTCCCTTAAGATTTTGTATCTCCATGCATCATTCACATTTGATCTATTTGATCTCTAATATTATCAATATCACTACACTTATTTTGTAACAAAACTAATGGAACCCAGATGCCACACTGTTCACGTATTCAATATTTACATATAATTGAAAATAATAAAAAAAATTAATATGGAAAAAACCTAGCCTCCTTTTAAAGAATACCCGTAGGCCATTTGTGACTAGTATAACACATTCTATAGCCAACTTTTCTGGGGCAGATCAGCTGGTTTTCAGTATCTCTGCTTGAACTGAAAAAACACATTTTGGATTTTTTTTTTTGTTTATACCTAAAAGGAAAGAGGGCTGCATTTTTCTGTGTATGGACACCTGCTCTGGAAAAAGAGACTGTACAGGTAGTCCTTGACTAACAACAGTTCATTTAGTGACTGTTTGACGTTACAACGGCCTTGAAAAAAAGTGACTTATGATTGTTTCTCACACTTATGACCGTTACAGCATTCCAACGCTCACGTGATCAAACTTCAGGCGCTTGACAACTGACACATATTTATGGCGATTGCAGTGTCCTGTGGCCATGCGTGATTAACCTTTGGTGACCTTTTGGCAAGCAAAGTCAATGGGAGAAGCCAGATTCACTTAACAACCGTGTGACTCACTTAACATCTGCAGAGATTCGCTGAACAACTGTGACAAGAAAGGTTGTAAAATGTGGCAAAATCCACTTAAAAATGTCTCACTCAGCAACAAAAATTTTGAGGTTTAGTTGCGATCGTAAGTCAAAGACCACCTGTACTGTTTAGAATATTTTAGCAGATTCTGCACAAAGCAGAAGGTCAGGCTAGATGATCTCAGTTCCTTCCCGAGCTGGATTTTGAGTGGAAAATGCAAAGGATATTTATTGGAGAGTAGGGATAAAACTGTACAATATACTGCACTGTTAGTGAATGTTTGAAACGCTCATGAGGTAAGGAAATTTGTATCTTCCCCTCAAAAAAAAAAAAAAGAATTTAAAGTGCTAATAGCTCTCTGGTGTTCAGGGCCCAAGTTTAATCTTAGGTAAATGCTGCAAAAAGGCTGGAATCTGCACACACACAGCGGGGTTTTCTTCCATGTGTACATTGCACAGGATTGTGCTATAAATGGATCTTTTCTCTTGGCTGGATGACAAACTCAGAAAAAGCCATGAAACAAAATGTTATTTCAATTTTGGAACAATAGCTCCAGTAATTCATAAAGTCAACTGGCTCTAAAAGATGAACTGGACATCAACATGCAAAGATAGGGCATAGGGTGCTAAATGGGAGATCTGAATTAGAAAGATGTTGTCTAGGCTAAATATTTTAGTTTGTCAGGCATCCTTTCCCACTTTCCACATAATCAAAGGATGGTAATTTTTTGCCAGTTGTAACTTTCAACTGCAGTAATCATCAAGTTATGTCCATGTTTGGAATGAAAATTTTAACCCAGTCCTTTTTTAATCTGTCCACGCCAATGGAGTGCTAGAAAAAAAAATATGGAATGGGATTCTGTGTAACTATCCATCAAAACAATAACTTTCCAAAAGTTAAAAATGAATGGCACTAAAACTGTTGGGTAGGAAAAGAAGTTATTTAACAAAAGACTGAATTCTACAGAGGAATTATTGAATCTGTCACCTGCACCTCTATTACTGTCTGGTTTGGTTCTGCAACCCAACAAGACAGACACAGACTTCACAGGATAATCAGAACTGCAGAAAAAACAATTATTACCAACCTGCCTTCCACTGAGGACCTGTATACTGCACAAGTCAAAAAGAGGGCTGAGAAAATATCCACAGATCCCTCACATCCTGGACATAAATTGTTTCAACTCCTACCCTCGAAACAACGCTATAGGGCACTGCACACAAGAACAACTAGACGCAAGAATAGTTTTTTTCCCGAACGCCATCACTCTGTTAACCAAATAATTCCCTCAAAACTGTCAAACTATTTACTAAGTCTGCATTACTATTCTTCTTCTCATCGTTCTTATCACCCATCTCCTCCCATTTATGACTATAACTTTGTTGCTTATATCCTTACGATTAATATTGTTTCCTAGTATGATTCAATTCAATTGCTTATTTGTACCCTATGGCTATCATTAAGTGTTGTATCTTATGACTCTTGACAAATGTACCTTTTCTTTTTATGTACACTGAGAGCCTATGCACCAAAGACAAATTCCTTGTGTGTCCAATCACACTTGGCCAATAAAGGAATTCTAATTCTAATTCCAAAGTATGTGTGAGTACAAGTACAGGGGTAGGTGGGAATGGGAGGCAAAAAATATATCCTCCAATGCATCCCCTATGAAAAATGTTTCTGGGCAAAGGTTCGGAACGATAACCACTTCCACCTCTCCATTCTAAGCAGGTCTCGTCCTAGTCACATGGCTCGGAGTGGAGCTGTTCTTAAGAGGTTGCAAAGAATTTTGGAAGCCACGCCGTGCATCTTTATACCCAATTCCTCTTAAATCAAAACCCAGCAACCTACCTGTAGCCAAGTAAATGGGATGGTGTTGAGAAGGACTCCATGCCTGCATGGCAGTACGGTCTACCTCTTTCAGTTTCATCCTGCTGAGGAAAGGAATATAAAGAACATCAACACTATTATCCTACTAAGATCACTTATTTTAATTCCACCCCATTCCGAGCAAAGGCATCTGGAAGGAGGGGAGAAAAAAGACCGAGAAAGGCCTTTTTCCTCTAGTTTCACATCTCTTTCTCACTAAAGGCATTTCAATAAACCAGTAAATGATTCAGGTCTTCGTGGACGGAATGTTGAATACTTCCCCCTTTGTTTTAAACCAGGGTTTTCCAATGTTGGCAACTTTACGACTTGTGGACTTCAACCCCCAGAATTCTTCAGTGAGGAATTCCTCCTCATGAGGAGAACTCTGCCTTAAACCGTCACTAGAGGCGAGAAAGCTTGAGGTGACTCAAAAGTTATTCATTAATAAAAGATATACGAAATGACAAGTGTTGTCTTTATTTATTAATTTTATATGCCTGCCACTCCACTCTGATTTCCAAACGGGTTGGGATTTCCAAGTAGAGCAGGGAGCATTACGCTTCCAGATCAAAATACAAAATATATAAAGCCCAATATTTGATCCTGAAGCAGCCGGTTACTCAATGCTTTGCCCTCAGGGATTTTTTGGCGCTCTATTATATTTGCTCTCAGCACTTTCAAAATGGAAATAGGATTTGAGTTAACAAAGAAAGATTGAGATAATTATAAGTGTGGTGTTATGATGCACCTCTCGCAAAATTTCTTAAGAGGCTTGTTTACTCTTGGAATCTAAAATTACCCCAAAATAAAATATCTGCCATTTGCCAGGTCAGGGTGCCACAAAAGCACAACTCACGACATAGTGAGAGTTCGTTCCTGAGTAAGGGGATGGTGTTAACTGTCTTTCACCTTTAGGTGGTTAGTACGCTCCTTATTGAAGAAGACATTGCTAAACCCAACAATTCTGGATAATTTTTCATCCAGCCTTCAAGCTTCCCCTTTCTGGGGAAAAGTTTTTTTTAAGAAGGTGATCAGAAGGCCGTGGAAAAAGCAGATTACCCAGAGATATTTCAATCAGGGGCATAATGTAGAGCACGGCTGGGTAATTACGGTCCCCTCACAACCTATGGACTTCAACTCCCAGAATTCCTGAGCAGTGTTAAAAACTCAGAAGCACCCAAATACTATTACAACCACATGGAATCGTCATAGCACACAAACCAACTAAAGCAGGGGTCTCCAACCTTGGTAATTTTAAGACTTGTGGACTTCAATTCCCAGAATTCCTCAGCCAGCTGGCTGAGGAATTCTGGGAATTGAAGTCCACAAGCAAAGCTGGCTAAGGAATTCTGGGAACTGAAGTCCACAAGTCTTAAAGTTGCCATGGTTGGAGAGCCCTGAACTAAAGCCCTCCAAAACATCCTAAGTAAACCTAAAGATCCAGCAATCCCAGGAAAAACATACAAGAATTATCTATAACAGCGGTGGGCAACTGTGGCGCCTTTATGAGCTGTGGACTTCAAATCCCAGAATTCTTCAGCCAGCCATGCTGGCTCCAGGAATTCTGGGAATTGAAGTCCACGGGTTGTAAAGGGGCCACAGTTTGCCCACCCCGATCTATAACATAGCGAGCACCAAGGACACCTTCCCTATAAAATTTACCTATTTTAATACAAGTGTCGATAAAGGAGAATATTTTAGCTCAAGAGTTGAAACGAGGGATCCTTGGTGCTCTCTGAGCATGGTTGTTTCCTTGCAGACATTTTATTACCCAAACTAGGTAACATCATCAGTGCTAGTAAAGAATAGAGTTTGCTCGCAGTTTATATTCTAGTCGCTTGCTCTCACAGTCTTGGTGAGTGTGTTCTTAGTAGTTCCTTAGTTGGGGCTGTTTATTGTTAGTTCCTCGATGGGGGGTATTATTCACTTCTTGATTGTTGGCCTGATGTTAATCTTTGTGTTGATCTATTCTATGCTGATCTGGGTATTGATTACTGTTGGGGGGACTGTTTTGTAGGATCCTCTCTTGTATTTTATCTATTTTTTCCCCCTGATGCAACAACTTAGCACATAGAAGATCTATCAAAAAGCCACAGACACTGACCGGACTTGCGCAACAAGCTTGAAAAACAGGAATATTTTGGTGAGCTGTTAGGAAGAATTTTGACAATGAAAAGGGTGCTCAGCAAATGATGATCTTGGCTTAGCTGGATCTGTTTAAAGAGAAACTGGATGCCCTTTGCTGGGGATACTATAACAGTGCATTCCTGCAGTGGGTTGAACTAAACACTTTCCAACGTGGCTTTCAATCAATTCTATGATTCTACAGTTTAACTATGGGTGTGGTGGCCCTAGTGGTTAAGATGCTGGGCTTGTCAACCAGAAAGTCAGCAGTTCTGAGACCCAAGCACCACGTGACAGGGTGAGCTCCCATTCTTGCCCCAGCTCCTGCCAACTTAGCAGTACAAATGCATGTAAATGCAAGTAGATAAATAGGTATCACTTTGGTGGGAATATAACAGCGTTCCGTGCATCTTGGCTTATAGTCATGCTAGCCACATGATCACAGAAGTGTCTTTGGGCAATGCTGGTTTCCTCGGCTAGGAAATGGAGATGAGCAGCGCCCCCTAGAGTCAAGCATGACTGGCAGGGGAAACCTTTATCTACAATTTAACTATAATTTATTAAATAAAACCCAAATTGATGAGTTTATAGTATACACAAAGATGTAAAAACATGATCCACAAATCACAATAGGTGAGTCTGCACATCAGGCTAAGATCCCAAAACATAACACACTAGGCCACAGAACTGTGAACATATTGTGATGTCTATCTTGTATTTTATGTATTCTTTCGCATCGATCTTCCAACAACTTCCCAGGCCATGTCTTCTTTCTACCTAAAATACTATGTGTCAGCTCTGCCTCGATCAAACTTCAAGAAATAAAAACCCTGAATCTATTGTTTTTGAAAACAGGTAGAATTTTACTGAAGCATGACTGAATGCAAAGATAGAGAAGCAAGGTCTGCCCAAAAGCCCGCGAATTCCACATACCAAAGAATACCCAAATCCCTCCCCCCATAATTCGGCAAAGTCCATCCAATCCAAAGTTCTCCACAGGTCACGAGGCAAGCATCTGCAGGTGTCTATGACCGTTACTTCTCCAAGATGGTTGACCTTGGTACACGTAAACATCCTGGCTAAAAAATGTAAGGGCCTCTCACATCAGCACTCTTCCCCCCTCGTATTTCCCAGCTCCCCCCTCCCCCCCTTACTATGGCAGCCGATAAAGATAAGCGTAGCCGAAGAAGAATTTAGAGGCTGACACTATGCAAATGCTATCTTGAAATAAAATGCTTGAAGGCTCAGTCAACAGGAATCAAAGAATTTAGTCACAAAATAGTATTTGTAAGAGATCTTAAGTGCCTAAATTATTCACAATTATTCTCTTCAATGAGAAAGCAGTTCTTAAGCTGGATATGGGTGATTTTTTAACTGACTACAGGTAGTTCTCAACATACATCCGTCATGGAGCCTGCCCATTACTGTCGCATGTTGCGACAGTCATAAATAGCCAAACCCCTATTTTATGGCCTTTTTTTGTGGCAGTCGTTACATAAATGCTGCAGTCATTAAGCGAACTTACGGCTAAGTGACTAGTTGTAAGTATAACACACGGCACATTTCAAGAATTCAGAAGGACAATATGGGAGTGGCCTCTGAATAATCATATCTCAAATAATTCAACCTTTGGTCCCTGGTTTACTTTTTGCAGTTAAGTTTGTAAAGGAATGCTCAGAAATTCATAGTGGAAAGTTCTATGAACCAATAATGTAACTAATAATCCTGAATTTTTTATTATCAAATCAAACCAATCTCCAATCGGCTCTAATGAGATTAATATTGAAAAGAAATCCGTAGCACTCTTTGTTTTCTCTTGAATAAGCTGTAGCTCCATCCTTACCATGATGGAAATCAGTATGCCAAATATAAGAATCTAAATCAACCCAATATTAAATTAAGTTTTATTATTATGCTACTTTGGTCAATAAATTACCATGTCCCTGGATTAGTATTTATACAGATAAGAGTTCTCCAAACCATGCAGAAATATGTTTCTGTTCAATGTGAATTATTACTAGGAGTATTCAGATGCAAAGGCAAACTATAGGTAGTCCTCAATTTACGACAACTGAGCCCAAAATTTATATTGCTAAGTGAGAAATTTGCTATGAGTTTTGCCCCCATTTTACGACTTTTCCCAGACAGAGTAAATGTGAAAATTGGGTCACTTTTTTCAGTGCTGTTGTAACTTTGAACGCTCACTACATGAACCGTTGTAACTGTACAGGTAGTCCTTGATTAACAATCGCTTGTTTAGTGACCGTTCGAAGTTACAACAGTATTGAAAAAAGCGACTTATGACAGTTTTTCACTTTTGACAGTTGCCGCATCCACAAGGTCGCTTAATCAAAATGCAGATGGCTTTGGCAACTGACTCACATTTATGACAGTGGCAGTGTCCTGAAGTCATGTTACCACCTTTTGCACTACACTGATTCACTTAACAACTGTGATGGTCAGCCATAAAACGGGGCTAAACTCTCTTAACTGTCTTACTTAAACCACAGAAATTGTGGTCAAGGATTACCTGTATGCACAAAAGCATACAGGGGTTCTCCTATATGTAGGTATATATAGGTAACACCTATATGTACAGTCCTTTAAACAGTTGCATTCTCCCCCCCCCCCCCCAGCTTTATTTACCTGTGTACTGCAACGGAAGGTCATCCACAGAAAATTTACACTTTATTTAAGAAGTTGTGGACAGTTGCTCTAGTTTTCCCTTTGCACTCCAAAATTCCCATCCTGCCTTTTGAATCCGAAAAATTATAGAGGGAACAGTAACTATTATTTTGCCATTTTAATCAGGTTTCAAGAACAGAAAGGAAAATCTGTATTCACTCAAGCCATTGAAGAAAAGTTTTATCTAGCAGTGTGCCCAGATCTTGCCTGTGTGATTAATTTAGGTTTCAACATATTGGGCAAATGAAAGAAATAAGAGTAAACTTATTTCTTGCATTTGCAGGAAGTTCAATCATGTCAGATAACCTCAGCCACACAATAATAATAATGTGCACACCAATGCAGTAACCGTACAAATTAGAGAAGTTACTAATGAAAATGAAGAGTGAAAATTCACGTATATGTAAGTTGTGGTAACTTGGCATCTTTGAAGGATTTACTACATGTATTTTGCAACTGACATAAGATAGTCCTTGACTTAAAATAGTTCATTTAATGACCATTCGAAGTTAACAACAGCAGTGAAAAAAGTGGCTTATGACCATTTTTCACACATGACCACTGCTGCATTCCCATGGTCACATGATCAAAATTCAGATACTTAGCAACTGACTCACATTTATGACAGTTGTAGTGTCCGGAGGTCATGCGACCAAGCTTTTGTGACCTTCTGACAAACAAAGTCAACAGGGAAGCCAGATTCACTCTACAACCATGTTACTAACTTAACTGCAGTGATCCACTTAACAACTGCGGCAAGAAAGGTTGTAAAAACAGGGCAAAACTCACTTAACAAATGTCTCACGTAGCAACAAAACTTTAGGACTCAATTGTTGTTAAACTGAGCACTACCTATAATCATAGAAGCATCTGTATCCCTTCCCATGCTTGGCTATCAAACCCTGAAATTCAAACAAGAAAAGTAGGCAACGAACTGAGTGCGAAACACCCTTCTGCTACAAGATTTTGCCCAGGTGTGGTGTTCTTTTCTAGGACCACAATCACAACCATACAAAACTCAAAAGCTACCAAAAAAAAAAGACCAGTAAAAGTTGCAAAACTGCCTGCTTTCCCTTTGAACTCTCCAGGGTTGTGCAAATCCAACCTGGAAAGGTGAACGGATGATTCACATAGCCAGGCAGAAATACATAATTTTAGCCAGGAAATTTCAGGATTGCAAAAGCCAGGGGTTGGCCTACAGCTCCATGTCCATGTCTACTACATCCGTGTTGTTTTTCTGCGTCATATATGTGGGTCTATGCCTAATTATGTATGTATACATGCATGCATGCATGTATGTATGTAT
>JAEANM010025978.1:0-10835 GCA_017656035.1 Myanophis thanlyinensis
ATTATTTTAATTGATTTTAATTGTATTTTGTATTTCTACTTTGTCTTTTATTGGCTGTAAACTGCCCCGAGTCCTTAGGGAGAGGGGGCGGTATATAAATTAAATAAATAAAATAAAAAATAAAAAATCCTCAAATTGACATACCGGTAATTAATACACAATTAGCAATGTCATATAAACAGCCTTCTCTAAGATGTTTAATATTAAATAAAGAGGAAAAACATATAATTCTGAAATACATGGTAATATTTGTTTAAGAATTTTAAGATAAAATCAACAAAATAACAGTTTGTTTCACTGGGTTATATTCCAATCTTAATTAATTTCCGAAATAATCCAACTTTTAGGAATGTATCAAAGATTTTGAGTCACGCCTTAGGTATGAAAGTCAGCTAGGTGCTTTTGGGCCGGATACTTTCTCTCAGGCCAATTCATCTCACATATTTGTTGTTATGGGGAAAATAGGAAGGGGAAGAACTATTAAGATATGTTGTTACTTATACAGTAAAAAAGGTGAGACAAAAATCAAATAAATAAATAAGCTTGAAATAGGCTACTAAGACCTGATTTTAAATGGGTAGAAGTTTGAGTAAAGTTGGAAAAATTAAGAAATCTTTCTGGTTGTTTTGGCCACAGAAAGGTTATTTTTAGGTGGAAACAGGATGTCCTCAAATGTCCCTACATTTATACTGACTCTTCCATTCAGTTAAAATAAATATTGCAGATACACAGATATCTTACGTAGGTATAGGTTGAAGACCTTGAAAGAGTTTTTGTTCCAAGAGCCATTATACTGAATAAATAGTTCAACAAACTCTGTACTCTGGCCTGGGTTCTCAAATGTTTGCTTTGACCCCGTCTTCCATTAGCCAAGCATGCTACTTTAAAATAATTATGAGGGATCTTAGGCTACTGCACGCTCTAAGTGAGAAGCAACCTAAAAATTGAACTCAGAACTGACTAGGAATAACACTTGTTTGAAGAAACAACTGTATTTTCCATAATTCTTGATCACCAGCTTAGTATCTGGAGTTTATATCTGGAGAACATTAAGTTGCCTACTCATGAGCTATTGGCAAGTTTCTAAACTTTGCTGCAAATGAGATGACAATCTCTCCAATCTATCAGGGAGGAATATCCTCTATTTGTTCAGTTTACATATGATTTCTGTTTTTCAGATATGTCATTTTTCAGTCATCATATCCACAGTGCCTAGTTTTATTTTAATACTGAGATTCTGAGAACAAGAGAAAAAAAGTTCAATTTTGGTTATCCAATTCACCCATTTAATTAGTTTGGTCTTCCCCGAGTTTAATTTCCTCTTTATATGTTGAGACTATGACTGAAGTGAATTCCAATATAAGTGCAACATTTAGAGGGAGTCTGAATTTGATTTGGATTACTCATTCACTTTCTTTAGAAGAGGATAGAACAGAGATAGACAAACTGACACAGATAAACTAAAAAAAAAAATCCTTACTTGGAGCTAATGGATCATGACGTGGTTTACAGTTAGACCAATTTTCTTTAGTATTGGGTTTGGAAACATGTTTGAAAGGATTACAAAATTGCCTTGCAGAAGCAACTGGGGAATTCCAAATTTCTTCTGTGCTCTCCAGACCAGACAGAAAACATTTGCCACTTTTAAAGTCCTCTTCCAATATCACACCCATAACTTCAATTTCCTTGCTTCCAACCATCAGACTCTGACCTTCAGTGAGACTGTCTAAGACTCTGAACTGATATCCAGTGCCTATGAGAAATTATAAAGGTTGTGTGGAGATGCATGGATATAAATAAATAAAGAATACATTGGTCAAGTAAATCTTACAGTTTTAGAAAAAAGACAGCATGGCCACGCAGTGCAAGAAATAAGGCCAATTCTTTCGACTAAAAAGCTGAATTCCAATAATTTATATTTATACACATTCTCTTTAGAGAAAAAATATTAAACAGCTCTATAAGTTTTTGAAAGACATCAAGAACATCCTCAACATAGCTTCTTTATTTTTATAGTGCCGTATCACTTTAAAAGAAGGTAAACATTTGCTCCATTTGATGCCAAAACACCCACTGCTCCAAAATACAGATTGCATGCTAGAAGATTTCCAGAGATCTGGTTCTCATGAGGGCTGGGGGGCAAAAAACCATTTCTAATCCAAAATTCACAAACACATTCCTGAAAATATCTTACACCCTCATGAACTTCACTCAATGAATTCCTAACTTATCCAATCCTACTAGGCAATAGGAACCAAAAAAAAGCTTGATTAACAAGTTAATGAGTAATTCATGAAAGCTAGCCCTTGTTGCTAAGCAATATAGTGCATAAAATGGTTGATCGCCCTTTTATTTATAATTGTGTTAGCAGCACCAATTATTATTTTTCTGAAAACAAAGAACTCTATAATGCCTTAGAGACAGACACATTTATGTAAATAGTTGTGGAGAATGGGTCACTGTGCTTATTGCACAAGCGTGTAAGTTTTGATTGAAATGTTAGAGATTGTCCTTGATTTGGTAATCATTGCTACCTAACAATATTTTGTACAGCTGCCTCCCACTCACCACTCTCCTAGAATAATAATGCTATTCAGCTATAATGATTTGGTTACTGTTGACCCCTAGTAAGATGGTCTGAGAGAGTGACTGGCCCAAGGTCAACCAGATGGCTTTTGTGGCTAAGGTGGGACTAGAACTCACAGTCTCCGGGTTTCTAGCCTGATGCCTTAACTACTAGATCAAACTGGCTTTGTGCACGTGCGCATGCGCGCTCACACACACACACACACACAATGTGTCAACTGAGAATTGAACTTACTACATCTGATAAAGTGGACTTTACTAGACAAAAGATTATGTCAGAAAGACTGGTGCTACTGTATAAAGAAATGGCTACAAGGTATGCATTCTTGCATATTTTCCTGAAGGTTGTTGTGGAGAAGGTAAACCTTTACAAAAATGTTTAACTATATACCGTAAATCATTTGCAGTTGCACTGAACACACGCAGGCTAGTTTTCACCCCTCTGAACTGGGATTCACTTGCAAATATATAAATGTAGGGAAGGGTGTTGTGGATATGGCAGATATCAAATCCCCTTATTTATCAGAAGCATCCTTAAAAGGGTAGTAGTAAGAACAATATAACTAGAAGTGAAACAGAGTTTGTATATGTAAGAGAGAGAGAAAAACAAGAAGTAGAATAATATTCCGAATATGGAATGACATTGTGAAGATGGGAGTTTTCAGGGTTCATCTAATAATAGAGAAGTATTTTGGATTTGATTTAGAAGACATTGAAATGGTATAGGGTTTCCTGCCTAAGCAGGGGTTGGACTTGAAGATCTCCAAAGGCCCTTCCAACTCTAAATCATGTTTCAGGATAGGTGATTCATAATAATACTTTCCAAACACTCTTTTTATTCCTTCCTTCCTTTTGAGAGGATAATAAATAGACACTACTCAGGCACAAGGAATTTCAGAGTACACGAAGATCATTTTTCACTCACTACTATCTAAATCTTTCAGCTGAATTTGCCATCTCAATCCCTAAACTGGAGTTCCAACCCATTTGTGCAAAGATCTAATCACTGCAATGTTTCCTCTCATTTGACCATTCCAACTCCATTCCGGCAACTGCCAAATATGTTGAAATACTATTTCCATGACTAGATAACAGCTATAATAGTTGAAGATGATAATAATTGAGATTGAAGTCAAATACCTCCAGAATCTAGAGGATACAAATCTGGGCTCATTCCCAAGTTAGCCAGGACAAAACTACCTCTGAACACATAAATTCCAATTATCTGGCATGGCTATGTAATAGTCTAACTTTCTACCAATAGACAGATAATTCCTTCATAAATTCAGAATCTTAAGCACTAGAAGGACCTCTGAATTCATTTCCTGGGCTCTTTACCTCCTTTTCATATAACCCTACCTTCCTTCAAGGTGTGTCCTTCAGTCATCAAAAAGTATCCTTTTCTTCTTTTGGTAAAAGTTACATAACAACATTCCTTCCAAATCATTTTCATTTCATTCTTACCTTTTCCAATGTTTTTGCCTTCCATATCCTTGAGCATCACAGACTTTCCTTTCACTATAAGAACAGCATCACCTTCCCACTTCTTGTGCTTTTTCTTTGAGGCTTTGCACCACACGACACTGAAATATTTGGTAAGGCGGATGGGCTCCTCTGGGTGTCCTGATTTTTTTGTTGCTGCTGGATCTGTAAGAATGAAGACACACAGGAGGTCTCTGAATTGCAGGGTGCACCCAGGTATGCAAATTGAAAGGCAAATTGAGCAGACCATGAAGCCGAATATTAGTTCAGCTTTTTGTGATTATTCCTCCCTGTGTGGATCAGGGAAGCAGGATATCTTTTGAAACTTGTCTAAAGGAACTTATCTGAAAGCATCAGTAACAGAAGCTCCCAAGTATGCAGTTATTAACATTCAGAATGATAGGATTTTACACTACCTTTCTTCATGCACATCAGTAGACAACATATATACATTATACATATGGCCATCTAATGAGAAGGAAGGACTCACTGGAGAAGAGCCTAATGGTGAGAACAATTGAGGGCAAAAGGAGAAGGGGATGGCAGAGAATGAGGTGGCTAGATGGAGTCACTGAAGCAGTCGATGTGAGTTTAAACAGACTCCGAGGGATGGTAGAGGACAGGAAGGCCTGGAGGAACGTTGTGCCTGGGGTCGCAATGGGTTGGACACGACTTCGCAACTAACAACAACAATGTACATAAACCTATTTTTGCACATACATTGGGGGGGGAGAAGAGAGAGATAAATCAATGTATGTATAGCGGAATGCCTATACAGAGCAGTGTGTAAGGTCTGCCTCCTTCAAATCCCAAGAAAGAAAGACTCTGACTCCATTGAGTTAGAGAACAGGTACTTTTCCTGGGTTTGATGTGAATGCAGAGAGATCAAAGCAAGATCTGAGTAAAAGTGCGGGGGAAAATACATATTGAAAGAATCCCCAAAACCCTCCACCCAGGGTCCCATGAGGATTGTCCAATCCTCATTTCCCATTGTGTCACCCGAGGCATACATTTGGTTTTAATGTCCTTATAGTCCTAGGTCGGTTGGCCTTGACCAGGCATAAACATCTTCGCTGAGGAATGCATGCCACATCATTCATGCTCAAGGGCCTCCAGACATCAGCTCACTTCCCCCCCTTAATACCAAGCTCCCCCTCCCCCTGTTACTATGGCAGCCGATAAGATACAAGCTTCAGAAAGAAAGTTGGAGGCTGACCAGTGTCTGGACTGTACCTCAAAATATTTGAAGAGCACTGTACTATGTTATGAACTCCTGCCATAAGCAAGCTGCTTTGACACAGAGGCAAAAGATACTTCTGAATGGAAAGGTATATAATGGCAGAGAAAAGGATCAGCCAAATACAGTATTTCAGGGACAAAGACTAGGCAAAGTGCTCCCAAAATGTGACCTTGTGTGCAGTGCGGTCAATATTTATTTTACAGTAGTACTCAACCTCATAAGCAGATCACAAAAACATTGGTTCCTACCATCTATTCACGAGGAGCTATTGTCAGGAGTACAGTATATGTGGGCAATCACATGATCTCTCCTTTATCCAAAAAGGTTTTGCCAGCCCAATCCCCACATCCAGCCATTGATGTCAGCCATAAAGTTGCCTCTATTTCTTCAGGGACATCTTCAGATCACCATATCCTCAACGGTTGTCATCAGCAATGACATTTCTTCTCCAATCGTCTGGCATTTCATCAGTTCCTCAACGTTTTTCAAAACAATATAAAAAGGTTCATCTAAATTCTCAGCTATGTTATCATAGGTCTCAATGTATTTTGCCCTGAGATTTAAATGTACTTTATGAAGCAATGTTTTTTCATATAGAGTTTAAGGACCCAATTGCATTTCCATTTCTTTCTATAGTGCACATAGGTTTTTTTTCCCCTGTTGTCTTTATTTTTCATCTCCAATCTCCATTTAAGCCTTTCTAATCAAGTTCCCCATACTTCAGCCCAGGACATTTTCCTGAGTCCTTGTGAAGTACGGTATATCCTTCTTGTGCCAGCAAACCTAATCTCTTCCATCAATACTGTTTGATAGCAAATTATTCATATTCATATTTTCAATCCACTTCTATGGAGTAGTAGAAGGAATAATAATCCCACTTTAGCCCAAAGGTGTGATTGTTATTTATGGTTTAAAATCCATGGGGATATGATTGCAAACTGTTTTTTATACAAGATTTTTCCCAAAATGGATTAGCACAAAGAAACAACTAGGAATAAATTTAATAAATCCTGGAAAGTGTTCACTCACATCCCCAATCCTTGTTTTTGTCCAGAGTGCACTTTGTATGATTTTATGCCTTATGATCATGCATTTCTATGATCTAACAAATCCTCATCATCTTTCATCAATCATTCACTGTTCTAATCCTTTGTTTGCCCCCAGCTATTTTTCAGGCTGGATTCTTTGTAGGCAGGAACAGAAAAATGCCACAAGCTTTGCAGATCACAGCTGCAAACTTCTATCCATCTTCATTTTTTTAATGTTCCACCAGTATTTTTTTTTAATTGTGTCTTGTTCCCTTCTCAGGCTTTCAGCTAAAACTATCAATTTAAAGGGAAAGATGGCTAGAAAAATCTTCCTTAAATTCCACTGCTAAATTGCACTGACAAAACTCCTATTTGTTCTTACCGCTTGCTCGTCACAATGCTGCCCAGACTCTTCATGAAACATGGGCTGCAAAGTCATTTGTGGGTTTCTCTAGTTGTCACAATCCTATGTTATAATTTAAAGTTTACGATTTAGTACAGGTTTTTGGTTTGTTTTATTGTTATCTCTCTTTGGGATTTAATAGGAAGGCTAGAAAATCTACATTAAATAAATACATCCTCCAGTTTGACTCTGTAAAAAAAATCTTCTGAACATTTCAAAAAGAAGTTGAACTGACAGCTGCAACTTAGGAACAAGCCTTGTGTATAACCTATTATTTATAAAATGGACACTATAATTTGATTTCTTGCTTATCAGCTTCCCTTTCACAGTCTTAAGCACAGATAAATTCCCAAAGCAATTCATGGGGATTATGGCAGGCAATGAGAATCATGCCGCTGAGCTGTGTATTTGCTGCCCTGTATGTATTTTCCAGGCATTTCCTGAACATTATCTATATATTGTTATGAGAAGAAAAGACAAATATGGGAGGGAATCAAAATGGCAGAGGCAGCTCAAGCTAGACTTTCCTTTCCTTTTCAAACAATGGCTTGTTTAAGAAGGAGCCTAATAATGCAGATTTTTAATTGCTATCTTCACTGTTTATTGTCATTCTATTATTGCATTTTATTACAAATGGTAAACTACCTTAGAAAGATCTGTATTATATGCATAATGCCAAGGTACAAAATAGCTTTCTTTTGTTTTTATAATTCATGTGTGTTTCTCCAAATCCAAAGAAATGACTAAAAGTTTAACTTGGTTGCACTCACAACACAACTCATAAATAGGCTGTCAACAGTAAACAAGAAAAACTGGTATTATGAATAATTAATATTAGCATTTAATTTTAGCATGCTGCTGGCAACCTGTTTTAGGTCAAGCTCATTGCCCAGAGCTTTCATTGATTTATCATTTAGCGCAAATATATTCTCTTGTTCATCACAAAGAAAATAATTTATAGGAGACGCCCCAAAACATGCGCCACACCAGACATCTCTGCTGTAGATCTGAAACTGGCAATGCTGCAATAAGCTATTTAGATTACTGAAATATGGTTGCTTAAAATGCATGAGCGTTAGAAAGATTTGACCCTTGTTATGCATTACACAGGAATGATTATTTTTAGACAACCTGATGATATTCTTGAAAGGAAAAGATGTAATCCTTTCAAGCCATGTTATATAAACTCAATTTACATAAATGCAATCTATTCAATAATTCAAGCAGGACAAAAACACGAAAGATCAAATTTAATAGGGACTGTGTAACAGTAGTCATACATATTAAATACATATACATATTATGCCCCAGCAGAGAGACTTATGATCATGATTATTTCAGTGTATTTCAACAGAAGCATCTCCAGAGTTAAGTAAATGAAACAGTATATATGCAAATGTTACTTAACTATTTAACATGCAACTTGCAACTAAATACCATGCGTTACAATAAGGTTATTATTTATTTATTAAAACTATACCTGGTGTAACTCCACCCCACAGTGGGAACAATCTGTCCCATTGCTGTCCACATGAATTCATTCTTTTGATTTTAATTGTAGAAATTGTTTAATAATTTGAAGGGATGCGTGGAGAGAGAGACATAGATATTGGGGTTTTATTTTCTGACAAAAATTGCTGTGGACTGTTGTTACATGATGTTAGCTTGATGTGTCTCAAAAAAAGCAGGGGGACATTTTGACAAAAGGCTGAAATGTGTGAAATGATTTTTCAGAGGTATTGTAGTAAAGAATTTTTCTTCTGGCTTTCTGAAACAACTAGAAGCTATTTCACAGTAGGAAAGCTGTGGGTAGTCACTGACCTTGGAAGTGATGAGATGAGTTATTAGATGAGTCAAACTCTGGGCCAGCAGCTTATATGACATTTGAAGCTTTGATAGTCTCCTGTTATATAAATCCAGGAACAGTTAGTGCCCAGTTAGTTGGGCACGAGTGCAAGAGGGGCAAAACACAAATACTTCAAATGTATATATGTGAATAAAATCTGAAGGATTTTAGAGTTTGTAAGAGAATGAGGTTATATTTGCATACAGATGGACCAGGTTTTATTTATGCTCCCAATTGAGACAAAATTGACTGTTCTAAAATGTTTAAAATCTGTAAAGTACCTTGTCACAAAACCAAAAAAACCAAGTGTTCTAAACTGATTACAAACTTTCTTGAAAGCCATTTTCTTTCACAAATTAAAATAACAACAGAAACATACATGAAACAAAATAATGAAGAATCCTCTATAACTAAATGTATAAGTTATCAAGGATAAAAGACTGAAAGAAATTGCTTATCTCCTATATCTATCATATTGCAATAGCCCTACACATACTGTATACAAATGCTGGCTACTTTATAAATAACAAAGTCATCTATCTACCTTATCTCGAATAAGGAAGTACTCTTCACAAATGATTCCTTTCCTATTATTAGGGAAGTTGTGATTATAAAACAGTGAAAATCACAAATCCTCTAATCCTGGAGAAGCCATCCATCACTGACTGGTATTTCAAAACTTGGGGCTTGGAATTAATAAAATACCAACTCAAAGAGTACAAACTATGCAACATTCAACATATCAAGACCAAATCTAACTGTTTTCTTTTTAATAAATGTATCAGTAAAGAGGGCTGTATCACTACAGATATCCCTCTACATATGACCACAATTGAGCCCAAAATTTGTTGTTAAGTGAGACATTTGTTAAATGAGTTTTGTCTCATTTTACAACCTTTCTTGCCTCTGTTGATAAGTGAATAACTTAGTACCCGATTTTTAAGTGAATCTGGTTTCCCCATTGACTTTGATTGACAGAAAGTTGCAAAAGTTACCCTTTTTATACTTTTGATAAGAGTGATAGGAATTACAACCCACCAGATCTGGAAGACCAAATAGGGGGAAAGATGAGCTATAATATATAGCTTGGTACTTTTTTCCATTCCTCTTTAACATCTACATAAGGCCACTGGGTGGGAATATCATACACTGATGATATTCAAGTCTATAACTCCATCCCAGATGACCCAATGATAATGCTGCTGCTTTCTTGCAGTGCCCAGGGCCTATAGAGCAGGGGTCCTCAAACTACGGCCCGCGGGACGCATGCGGCCCACGGAGCGCATTTACCCGGCCTGTGACATCCAAGCCATTCCCCCCCCTCTTCCCCCCCCTCTCCTCCAGCAGCCCGTCCGCTCTGCTTGGGGGTGGGTGGACAGAGCGCATGCTTGCGTTGGCAAGTGGCGGGATTGCCAGCGCAAGCATGCGCTCTGTCCACCCTGGCCTGAGGAGGAGGAGGCCGCCCGCATTCCTTCTCCTCCTTCCAGCCTTCCTTCCGAGCCCTTCCCGCCCTGCAACCGCAGCCCCCCCTCAGGCTCTGTCCGGACCGGGTGGCCAAGGATACTGTTGGGGCGGCGGGGCCTGCAGAGCCCTGATGCCGGCGGGGTGAGGCTGAGGCGGCACCGCAGCAGCAGCAGGAGGAACCGGCGCCCTGCTGGCCACCGCTGGGGAAGGGGATGCTCCGGTTGTTGCCGCTGCCCCCGCCACAGGGGGAGGTGGTGGGGGTGGCCCGGCTCCCATGCTGCTCCCTGGGGAAGCCGCCGTTCCTGTTCCCGTCGCCGCGCCGGGCTTGAGAGCCGCCTTCTGCGGTAAAGAAAGACCGCAGAAGGCCAAGCGGATCCACCACGAGGCCGGGGGCAGCGGCAGCGGGGAGGGAACGGCGGGGCTCAGCCGACCGCCGCTAGACACTAGAGCCGCTTCGCCCGGCTCAGGGGAGCCGAGCCGACGGCTCCATGAGCAGCAGTGCGACTTGACCAGCCCCCACTCGCCCTGGCCTGAGGAGGAGGAGGAGGCAGCGGCGAGGAGGCTGGCCGCATTGTCACGGAGACCGGCCAGGGGTGCTGGCCTGCCCCTGCCCCGCCGCTCCCTCCCCGCCTCCAGCCGCCGCCGCTAGACGCTAGAGCCGCTTCGCCTGGCTCAGGGGAGCCGAGCCGGCAGCTCCATAAGCGGCAGAGCGGCTTGACCGGCCCCCACTCGCCCTGGCCTGAGGAGGAGGAGGAGGCGAGGAGGAGGCCGGCCGCATTGTCACGG
>JAEANM010025979.1:0-10835 GCA_017656035.1 Myanophis thanlyinensis
AAACAACTACACAAACAGACACCAAACAATGTATCTTTTTTTTGAGAGCAGCAAGATCCCGAATTGTCACTTCTTCATACAGAAATAAGCTCAATCACATATTCATCTGTTATGTTCTATTCCATATCTCATTACTTTTGGAGAAGCCACCTGGAACAAATTCTTTTTAAGATACGTTATAATTGAAATTCCGCTGAAGATATCCTCTCTTTTGATAAAACAGCAAGAAGCAGGAAGAATTTGATTGGATTATTTGGTGATTTTTGAAGTTTTGAATACTGGATCTTTAGGATCTTGGGAACACGAAATAAAATCAATCGGGGGTTGCTGTAAAGTGTTTAAAAATGGCATCATCTCTGGAAGAGTTTCTTAAAGAAAAGGATGGGGATCTACTAGGGGAAAGAGGATCTTTTGGTCTTTTATGCCCCTACTTTTCAAATAGTACGTTCCTCATCAAAGTTAAACACGTCTTCATGAAACAGTCATGAGGAAGAATTGATACCTGGAGAATGAAAAGATCAGAGCAGCACAGGTAGTATGACAGTTTATTTAATGATTGTTTGAAGTTACAAAGACCCTGAAAAAGGCAATGTCATGGCTGTTTTTCACACTTACGACTGTTGCAGCAGCTCCATGGTCACATGATCAAACTTTGGATGCTTGGGTAACTGATTCATATTTATGACAGTTGCATTATCCCGGGGTCACTGGATCACCTTTTGTGCCCTTTTGACAAACAAAGTCAATGGGGAAGCCAGTTTCACTTAGCAACCATGTGATTAACTTAACAACTGCAGTGATTCACTTAACAGCTGTGGTAAGCAAGGTTGTAAAGTGGGGCAAAGCTCACTTAACAGATGTCTCGCTTAGCAATGGGAAATTTGTTGCTCAGTTGTGGTCGTAAGTCAAGGACTACCCTGTAAGTATGCCTGGGTGATAGGGCTTCCTATGCTATTTTTTTCCAGTTCAACAATATTAAATGATGAGTCATGTGCTAGTTCAGTATGGTGCAGCTTGCAAGTGGACCTGGCAGTGCCTGATCCGCTGTCACTGATAATACCCACATGAGATTAGAGTTATGGGTTCTCTCCCCCTCTCCTCCTTTTATATTATTGCACAAATGAAGTGCAGCATGTATGAAATCTCTCTAGGCCATCTGTGGCAGTAATTCATTTAGCTGCAGCTTACAGAACAGATATTTCCCAACACAATTAGAGCTGAAGGGGAACAGAGAAGGGGGCAGGAATAGCATTTAATGTGGGGAGAAGATCTGTGACCCATGTACTATTTATGCACCCATACCCACCAGTGTGTGTGTGTATATGTGACTTGATCCATAAGAACTGACTACTGACTGTGTCTGTGTATCTGCTGTCATTTTTGATGGATCAAGTGCTTGACATGCAAGCATAGCAACTAGATAAATATATTTTATAAACATTTAACTTTGATACACTGGAGCAAGCTGTAACAGTGGAAGTGGGAGGAGGGTGCAGGGGGGGGGGGTCTGGCCAAAATTGAAATGAAACAGGCGTTCCGGCTCCTCTGAAATTGTTTAACTTGGAGGAAATGTTCCTGGAGATAACTTGGAAGCACAAGAGGAAGTTTCTCTTCATACCCAACACAGCATTTCTGATGATGCTCAAAAATTTCCCTTTCTTCATCATCTGTTCCCTTCTAAGTGCCAGATCAAGTTAAGACCTGATTTGCATTAGATCAGACAAGAATTCCAGCCAAGTCAACAGCAGGCACTTGGCTTTGGGTTTGCCATTGAAATAAACACACCCGAGTTTATGACCCTAAAAGAAGCATGTCCAAATCTGGGCTTTGGGTGTTTTGTTTTGTTTTGTTTTGTTTTTATTTTTAAACAAACATTATTCGTCTTGCTTCACATCATGCACAGTCAATATTTATGCAACATGCGGCCATGATGGGAGGATTGATAACTGGTCAGATAGTTAAACTAGAATGCAAAGGGAACAGATGGATATTACAGCAGCTGGCTAAACTCCAGAGCTACCTGCTCATGGGCTTGTAGAGTGACCTCTGAAAAGAGGTTTTATGGAAGCTTGCTGTAAATATTTTTATTAGAACAATCAGCATTTCAGAGATTTATAGATTCTCTATCAGCCATCTTTCCAGGGGCTTCTAAAATACATAAGATAAGAATAATTTAAATCCAGGGAACCAAATGAAAGCACTTCAAAGTGGAAGAGTGCTTGAAAAATCACAAGTGGGATACAAGATAAGCTTCCTTACATGAAGAAGTCCATAAAGCACCAGCACTGAGAAAGTGCTTCCTTTGGTCTTCATCTGCTGTGATGGAAGCATTTGGAAGCAGAATAGGACAATTCCCCGTGGCCTATTCACCATGGCCATCTTGCCACAATCATCTTGCCATGGCTAACTCACTGCAGCCTTCTCACCATAGCCAACTTACCTCAGATAACGCACCGTGGCCAACCCACCACAGAAAATTTCATGTGGGATAACTCAACACGATAAATGTTATTCACTTTTGTCAATGGAGATAATGTCAAAGAAACAGTGGCAGATAACATTGATCACATTGAGTTATCCCACATGGAATTGTCTGTTGCAAGTTGTTCTATGATGGGTTGGTTGCAGAGAGTTGTCCCATGGCGAGTTGGCTGTGGCGAGATGGCTGTGGTGAAATGGCCCCGGTGAATTGGCCATGGAGAATTGTCCTAGACCCTTCAGAAGAATACCCCAATGTTGATGTTGGATTGCCTTTAAAAATGTGAAGAGACTAATAAATAAAACCGATAAATAGGAATAGCACTTATATACTGCTTCACAGTGCTTTGCAGCCCATTCTCAGAAGCAGTTTAAAGAGTCAGCATATTGCCCCCAACAATCTGGGTCCTCATTTTATCCCCCTTGGAAGGGTGGAAGGTTGAGTTAACCTTGAGCCTGGTAAGATTCAAACTGCTGGTAGTCAACAGAATTAGCCCACAAAACTGCATTCTACCACTGTGCCACCATGGCTATAAAAAGCAGGGGTCACTCATAATGCAACCCTAATCTAGCAATTCTACAGTCATCCTCTGCGTAACAACCAAGTGAAGCCAAATTGTTTTTTGAATAAGCTTTCTTGCTATAAAAAGTCTGCTACGTATAATTTATGTAAAGGTCTATGCTTGGAAAGTTTTGCTTAAACACCATTTTTGCTGCTTTAAATTTTGCCAAACTCTTTTACTTCTGAACCTGGTGAAGTATGTTAAATTCTTGAGTTGTTGGATTCAGACTGTCCTTTAAATAAATTGTGCTTATATGGAGCATGGACTGGATCATTTATACTGCATGTAGAAGGGGTTTTCCCCCCACAAATCAAGATAAGATGCAAATGCCCCAGATGTTATCTGTGATTCCACAGGTTTGGCCTATTTACTGTTCAGTCGTAGAAGGAATCCTATCAGATGGACTGGGACACCAGGTGCTTCAGTTCCCTAGGTGCTTTGCCCAGGGAAAATAAATGTTGGGACATTTCCTGAAAATGAGTTGAAATGACTCCGATTGAGGTCAGCAGTGCTGGATTGGACAGTACTTTTGGTTCCAGAAGATCTGTGAGTGTCTATGGAGATTCTCAATCCTTCAGGTCATGGGTGTCCCAAAGCTGCTCTTTCCAAAAGGCAATTGGACTTTCTTGGGTTTTTTTCTTTAAAAATATTTCGCTTCTCAGCTCTGAAGAAGCTTCTTGGATGAGAAGTGAAATGTTTAAAAAGAAAAACCAAGAAAATCTAGTTGTCCTTTGGAAAAAGCACCTTTGGGAATGAAGATCTGTGCTCTCCCCATGGAACCTTATGGGATCATTCTCTGGACTGGAGCTGGAAACCAACGTATTAATCAAGGAGAGAAGCAACCTAGAACTAAGGAGAAATTTCTTGACAGTTAGAACAATAAATCAGTGGAACAACTTGCCTCCAGAAGTTGTGATTGCTCCAACACTGGAAGTTTTTAAGAAGAGATTGGATAGACCATTTGTCTGAAATGGTAAAGGGTTTCTTGCCTGACCAGAGGGTTGGACTAGAAGACCTCCAAGGTCCCTTCCGACTCTGTTATTCTACTCTGTTCTCTTCTGTTCTATCAGCTCCCAATTTTGTACCATGGGACTGGCACTTGGGCCTTCTATCCCATTCATCTTGGACAAAAGCTGGGGTTGATACTGCATGTATGAGAGGGAGCTATTATAAAACTTCCCCCTTTGGGCTGCCAAATACTTAGAACAATTGCAACCCAGATTTGAAGAAAACAGTGTTTTTTTCAGAAATACCACAAAAAAGTGTTCAGGGGAAAAATAAGGGGGCATAAAACCCTTGTTGCTGACAAGTGAGTTTGGCCAGGGACAGAGGAAGAAGGAAAAAAATGTAACTGTTGTCTCTGCCTCCTCAACTGTTTTCCTATAGTTATTAAAGCACTCCACAGCAAAAAAAAAAAAAAAAAAGTGGTGGAGAAAGGCAATGCTTGTCCCTAAATAGACAAAGGAAAAATATTAATATGGTAATGAGAAAGCTTAATCCAGAGCAGATGCACATAAATGTTTGCTGCACATAATAGATCAGGAAGAGCAAGAACTTAAACCAAGTGAGAAATTTTCAACATGAGAGCTAAAATGTTAAGGTTAAAACATCACTTGCATATGGTTAATCCAAAGGGCCGTGTGTGAAAAATGAAATGACAGCTTTCGAGCAAAACGAAAGAAACAGAAGTAAAAGCAGATGGAAACGCTATGGCAGAACAAAAGTGGAACAAACAAAGAATAATCCAGGAAGAGGTGGGAGTCAAACCAGACAGAAGAGCTTAAAAATTATCAAAGCGAGGCAATGATGCAGAGGGAGAGTGAGGCAGAGGTAATGGAATAAGCTAAGGGTGAGCCTAAGGCTTCCATTGAATTTCAGGGCCATTAGCAAGTGTCAATTTGAGAAACATTTGTGCTTATGCATATAATAAGTACTAGAGCATGGAGTATTCTTGTTCTGGCTCTTAAGTCTCCCAGTCCATTCTGCATGCTCAGTGGCCTCATTTTTCTCTTTTCCAACCGCCAGAAATGTACTGTGTTTGGACCGTGCTGTCCCTTTCAGCTTTTTGTTCTACTTGTGTTTGTTCTTGCTCCATGTTTTGGGGGAGGTGGGGTTAAAAGTTGCGTGATTGTGACAGTCCTTACTAAATTTGGTTATTTGGTTTCTCTGTTACTCTTTATGGGAAGATTTTTCTTCCAACCTTGGGGTTATTTTAAAAATAGCTTGTCAATATAAAACAGCTATCTAAACAGTATGAATATTCTTTCAGAATTCTCTGGCTATCTATTCAGCTTCTCATTTTACCATCTCTGTTAAACCTCAGCTTGCCAGCTAGCCTGTCACTTGTCATGGTTGTTATAAGACTTTGGGAAATATTTTATTTTACTTTTTTTTTCTTAAAGCCTTTTAAAAAAAAACAAACCTTATTTGTAATCCTGATCCTAATGATTTCTGTCTTGAATATTTATTTACTTATGAGGTTTACTGTATATCCCAGCTGTCTTTCCTTGAAGCAGCATTTTGCAGCATTCACTATTTTTCCCCAATAATGACAACCCAATGAGATAGATTTGGCTGAGATAGAATAATGGGCCTGAATGGATTTATAGTTGAAGTGGTTTTGAACCTATGTCTAGTACCACTCCAACCCCTTGTCCACCACATCATACTTCCTTTTCAACTTCTCTTCTCATTTGAGATCATCTGCTGAAGGACCTCATGTCCAAGTCCCTGAGTTTTCTTGGTACCTTCCTCTCCCCCCCCACCACAAGATATTTCTTGATTTTACAGTCTATCTCAAGGATTTTCAAGTAGTGTCCCATTCAGATCTGATTAACTTTATCAGTTTGGCTCTAGCCTTACAAAATAGGAATGTTCAGATCAGCATAGAAGAAGTATTCTAGTTCCCAGGGAGCCATTCTTTAATAAGCACACTTTATACCTTACCCTATTTCTCTTGAATTCAAACAATGAAGAATTACATAAAAGCCATTTTTACCACTTTTCTGAGGAATGGTGTTTAAAAAATTAGGGTCTAAATTTAGTTCTTCCCAGATAAACCTAGTCTCATTCAGAAGGGGTATGTATGGTATGTGTGACATTATTTTCTTCTTAGAAGGCAACAGTTCACAATTCCTTGACCAGAAATAAAAGCTGCATTACAGCAGCAGTGAAGAGATCCAAAACATTAATCATTAGTGAAACATCTACATGTACAAATGAGCATCCTAAACTGACTGCCTCCCAGATTTTGTCTCCCTCAAAGGCAAAAGGAGAGTCCTTCTTTGAATAGCAAGCACACGTAGTTGAGACTCCTCAGAATGAGGCAATCGTGGCTGTGTCAACGATGAAGAGCTCTGTCATCAGTTGCAGGGAAATCAAATTCAAGAGTAAGTAATAGCTGACTGACATATAAACCTAGGAATTCCAGATGCAAGAATTCACGGGACATCAGGTACTTTTTCTGGAGAAAATGGGTTGAGTTCCAGTATCTCCAAAATGGTGACCTACTTAGGGTGATGCTGTGCTGACAGAAACATCCATAAGAAAATTTGACTGGGGTAATGTAGTGAGATATATGTTATTTTTTACCCCTAAAAGAAAAATAAGCAGCAGGGTTGCTGCTGCTATAATGCTGGAATACTGTATTAGCTTGAAAAGAAAACTTCACCCTTCCATAGTCAGGAATGTTCTCTTCTGAAAAATGTTTGAATAATCTGCTCTTGATTAGCTTGTGGAGTTGTGAGGAAGGAAGTAGGCAAGAAGGGGAGCATATCCCTGGTAGCACTGCCAGGAAAAAAAAAAACTCTTAATTTCCATCTCCAGTGTTGATAACAGCTGGTGAGTGTTTTTTGAAGGATTTCTTAATTAATCCAGTTCAATTTTCTGGTTTTAAATCCAGTGAAATATAGCCAAATGTGAATTGGAGATCTCTGGTGCAATTCTAGGTTATATATACATATTTGTTATATGAATGAAGTTGTGTGATCGGTTGGGGTAAATATTAATGTTGTACTAGTATGGAAATAGAGCAGAACTTGTTGCAAGGTGCTTAGACAGGGACAGATAACCTGCACCCTAGAGCTACAGATGGCTCTGTCGTAATTAAAAGTCCAGAAGCCTCAGCTAAAAAAAATCAGTTGGCAACCCTAACTCACTCTACACTAAGAGCCTTCCAGGGAATTATATAACACAACTTTTTGATGGGATTCAGGATGGTGGAATCAAATGGAGAGGTGATCCATGCTTCTATGTCTTTCCTCGAATACAGTTCTTAGAATCAGCAAGGTACTTCTGATATGGCAATTTTGCTCCGTTGCCAATTGAGGTCTACTCCAGACTTCTACTGAAGTTGCCAATGTGAGTTTGAGTTGTCAAGTAAATGATTCATTTGGACTGTGAGAGTTTGCTGCTGTGCCAAGAAGGAACAAGGAAAAAGAGAACTCATATGAAAGTATATTAAAAAGTATTTTTCCCCTGGGGAGCCCGACAATACCAGTTTTAATAGAATGTTCCTCTGGGAGGGAGTAATATCTGGAACAGTGAGTGCCTGCCAGCTGTTCTGCACAGCCATTATGTTGCCAATTTCCTCCTATGGCGCGTCCTCCTTGCCCCTGCTGTTAGAAAACCTCCAGAAGAATCCTTTCCAGAGGTGGAATTAAAAAAAGAAAAGAAAAGAACCTGCAAGTATAGTTCGTGTCAGTGTCCCATTTGGATGCATGCCTCTCAGTCTCTCTTACTAACAGGAAAGGATCATTAGGAGATTGCTGAAGCCAGCCTGCAGTAGGCAGCAAGGGTTAGGGGCAGCTTGTAACCTGTTATCATTTAAACAAGCAATTTTTCCTGATCACCTCAGCCAGCAGAAGGCAGAATTCCAGGGAGACAATAGAAGATTATGAACTTAGTGTTTTGGAAAAAGGGGGGGAAGCCCCTTTTATTGTGTTTATTTTTAAATCAAACTACAACTGGGTGTACTACTGTTGCTTGGCACTTGGAAGAGTCTACCTGTTTTGCTATAAATAGAAGTTTCTTTCAAAAACATTTGTTGGGGCTGCAAACCAGCAGTAAATCACAACCTATAGTTAAATGATATCTTTTCTTGTGTATGTGTTCGTGCTAAGTCATGGTTTGATTGAATAAATGATTGAAAGCACAGAATATGTATAAAACTAGTCCCAGTGACCCCAATCTCTTTTCTTTCCCCCCTTTTTTTCTTCTTCTTATTTGGAAGATTTATTTATTATTTATTAAATAAATTTATTAATTCTTCTTATTCATTCCTTTTGTTGAATTATGCTAAGGGATATAAAAAAATTAGGCCAAGGATTGAACACACTCTCAGGGATTTGAATTGCCAACAATAGATTTAATTTGGAGCTCTATTGTATTAAAATCTTTTCTTGGTGAGGTTTTCCCCATGGAGGGGAATCAGAGTCAGCCCTGGTGTGTAAAAGGTAAGTATGAAGTTGAATAAATGACACGTTCAGAGTGCTTGGAAAAAGGCATTTGAACTTCTGTCCAGGAAGCAAGCATACCTTGCGATAACTCTACATTAATTTTTAATTCTGCAAATTAGTTTTATAAATATGTTGTCAAGCTTAAAAGGAGACTTTTGTGCTGAAAATTTATTAGTTGGTGCTTTTGCAATTATTACATGAGACCTTTTAGTTTTGACACATTTTAGCAAGGCCGACGAGTTGGGCAAATAGAGGTTGATAGAACCGACTCAGAGGCTGTTATCTATTCTGCATTCTTTCTAACATATTTCTTACGAGAATCTTTGGGTTGTGGACACTTGCCAGAGGAGGGCCTGAAGTGGATGTTGGAACTTTCTTTGAAGGGGTTGGTGAGAAATTAACATGTGATAATTATTGGGGTGGAACTTACACTTTACTTGGATGGAGAAAGCCTGGGAATTTCAGATTCAGGATTTCTCCAGACCACACCAGTACAATGTCTTCAATAAAATCTTATTCTAAGGACTTTCTTTTTGGAGTTCTGATTGCATTGCTGATGTTGTGTGGAACCCTGACATATGTGAGTTGTGAGGTTCTTATTTGTACCACTGCAATAATGTATGCCAGGCTATCATTTAGTGTCTTGTACATTTTGTAAAGTCAAATCATAAATCTTTACAGATTTAATTGAACTAAATAAGAGTTATAAAATGAGTTCAAGTCAGTGGGGCTACTACAAAAGTTTGCTTTTTATTTCTTGACCACAACTTTGATATGTTGTCCTTCTCTGTGTTGGGAGGAGAGGAGAGAATAGAAAGAGAAAGAGAAAGAGAAAGAGAAAGAGAAGAATTCCACCTGTTGTAAGATTTATTTCTGCTACATTTATTTCCGCTACAAGATGAAATGACACTGAGTCAAGAAAAACAGTTCAATTCAGTAGAAGATAGATTTTTAAACAATCAAGATGTACCTCAGTCAACAAAAACACATTGAAACCTTTGCCAGAGCTCAGAAGGGAAATCAGACCACTGCTGAAAGAGGGGCTTAACATTTCGGTGGATGCACAGATTCAATAAACACAAATAAAGAAACCAAGTTTCAGACAAATAGCCAGAAGGGCCTATAAAGGTAACTTCTGCTGCAATAAAAATTCAAGTCATAAAGGAAATGTTAAGGAGAGAAATAAGTCTATATTCTGCAAAAAATAGTCCCAGCACAAACCAGGGGGACACAATCAAAGATGCTGTAAAACTCCTGCATTTGGTGAAACAAGTAAAAAAAAAAACAAGCAACAGAACTGAACATGAAGAAATCCCAGCTCCATGTAAATGAAAGTAGGAGTTCTGCACAAGCTGTTATAAAACAAACAAGTTGGAAAACAACAATGGCAGCAACTTCACCAAAAATGCAGTACAAATGTTTATGGAAAGCTTCATTAGCCCATTGAAATCTGACTATATTGAGACATTTATGCAAAGGATAACCAAATTAAAGTTGCACGTGATCCAAAGAAATGTAACCTGTTGCTTATGTTCTTATAATTTCAAAAAGATTTGGGCAGAGTTGATTGGGAGTAACTCTGTTTGTACAAGCTCTCTTTTACATTGCAAACTCAGTTTGCACTATTAGGGGATCGTTTACAAGGACTTAGTGTGCCTTGGTCCATATTGTTTAAGGGACCAACTCCTTCTCAAGTACCAGTTTAAGAAACTCATTCTTAACTACCTTTTTGTGTTCTAGCTTGGACCAACAAGGACAAAATGTTGTTTTGTGACTGGATGTACCTATTGTGTTAAGATACAGTTGACTGAATAAATCACACTTGAGTTTGCACAATATGCTACACCAAAAACTTATCCTTACAAATGATAAATAATGGGGTCCATAGCACACTAAGACCAGACAAAGCATCCACTTTGTAACAATGGCTGCTTCTGAATGTGAAACAGTTTTCTCCCAGCTTGCAAACTCTAAAGTCTCTGTATCTTCCAGAAACTTGTAATTCATTTTTATTCAAAATGGGTGTTGCTTAGAGATAGGCTAGGGGAAAAAATAGCATACTATTATCACTCTCATCCCATGAGTATATATAGTTAGATATCTCATTTTGTCTTCCTAATACTCTTTTTTGATGTCAAGAACCATAACCCTTAACCAGTAAGCCATTCCATTTGCTTTCATCTTAGTCAAATCATAGCTAAATGGATTAAAGATGCAGCGGATTCCAAACTTGTGAGGTGGCTCCATTATTATTATTATAAGACCCGGGTACTTACGGGACCGCCTATTGCCTCCATCAGCCTCTAGCCGACCAGTGCGTTCCCACAGGGTTGGCCTC
>JAEANM010025980.1:0-10835 GCA_017656035.1 Myanophis thanlyinensis
CTATAGTCCGGCCCTCCAACGGTCTGAGGGACCGTGAACTGGCCCCCTGTTTAAAAAGTTTGAGGACCCCTGTGTTAGTCAATTCAACCAAAGATTGCTAAAGGACGAATTGCTGAAACTGAACAAATCTCAGCCCCTTCTTCTGGCTGCCTGAAAACCAGATATTAGGAGTGTGTTTTTTTTAAACAGATTTAGCACTTTTTTTCTAATTATCCTGCATTTTCTGATCAATGTCTGCATGATCTAATTAATTACCAATGCTCTGTAGTCATAGGAAGAGGTTTAAAAATAATCACAATCCACACATGGAAGACAGAATGATGTTTTTCAAATGCTTCATGCTCTTCTTTAGTAACTACACTAGGATGTGATTTAATTCAGTGTTAATTCAGTGGAAGCCATTGAAATTCCAAGTCAATAAACAACTGGGGCTGAATGGCAGAAAAACACATTGTAATATAGTCCTGTGAAAGTTAATTCAATATAAAAGAATAAAATGATAATGAGTTTTTTTTTAGTAATAGAGTAATGAAAAGGAGCCCTCTACCCCAGCAGTACACGCACTGCTCTCCTAAGATTTCATACAACTTTTATTTACAAAACTTTTGACCAGAGGTTATTTAGATAAAGTACCAGGCAAGAAATTGGCAATTCCAAATATAATGGGGCTGGAGCTATTACTGCATAGGTTAGGTGGATGGAAATTGGAGTCCCATAATACCTCAAGGGTGATATTTTGTCTAACTCCTGTACAGTGGAATCTCGTGTCACAAGCGCTTCTGACTATGACCAAATTGGGTCCCGACCGAAAATTTAAAAAAAACTCTTTGCATCTGATCACAAACTCAGATGGCGATCAAATGGCATGGCAAATTTCTCTGATTTTGCCTTCTGTGCCATTTTTTTCCTGCACACATGTGTAGTCCGTCTTGCTTCTGGTCATGACCAAGTTGGGTGCCGACCAGAGTTCTGGAACCAATTACACTCATGAGCCAAGGTTCCATTGTATTATGGGAGCAAATGTCTGATGTGTAAGACATCCATCAGAGTGAGAAAATGAATCTAAGTCTGATTGACACTTACTTGTAGCCCTTCCAAAGGCACTGATGAACCCTCTTCTCCACCCAATTATCTGGCCTAGGAATAATTATAAAGGATGAATAAGCAAATGTACAAACAAACAAAAAAGCTGAGCCCACACTTAACAGAATGAATATGTCCTGAGCTTTTCAATAAATAGATTCCACCCACAAAGACACTTCACCTTTATTTTTTATTTATTTATTTTAAAAACAACTTAGAATTTGCTTCCTTTATATACAGTCACCTGCAGCTCTCATAGAAATGGATTTCCAAATGGGAAGCAATTTTCAAGAACACTTTTTTGTATGTTCAGAACTTCTATGAATGAAATACGAGAATCCAATCCAAGTTCATTCCACAAATTCATTCATCTTTTGAACTAACATAAATAGCTAACAGGCAAGGAAACTCTGCTGCCCAGTTCTGCGCATGGTTGCTTAGGAGTAAGAAACTCTGGAGTCAATTGAGATTTGTTCCCAAATAAAAACATATGCCCTGGAAGAAGCTACCTAATAGGGATAGAATTCCCTGAAATAATATCAATGCTGCTTCCAGTGATATTATGAGGTCCAGAGGATCATCCATTGTTCAGAAGAAGTAGGGAGCATTGAGGAGTTGATTGGCTATCCATAAGGAACTTTGGCCAACCATAAGAAACAAATATGTACCAGTATAAACAGCATCATCAGCTGTTTATTCCTCCTATTACTCCATCATTTGGATGGAATTCAGGTGCTGGGAAACCTATTGGCAAGTCCAACTACAGGAAGGAAAGGGACGGGTGCTGATACCAATGGCATCATCAGCACCAACAGATTAATCATTCTTGGGAAATTATGCACGGTGTTAGTTAGGTCACTGGCAGAGCAAGGAGCAAATTATGAGAATAGTTTCCCTTAGAACAAAAACAACATGTAAAAGAAAATAACAAGCAAGAGAACAATTATAATTTTAGCATGATTTCATTTATTTAAAACTTAAAAGGGCTGTAGTTCAGTGCCAGCTGTGGACCAACAGGAAAATGTTTCATTGAATTCTATATAAATCGAACTTGTATAATTTAGAACCAGGGAGAGATTAACTTGATTGTATGTGCTCGTATCATTTTGAATTTTAACCTTGATAAGAAAAACAAAAACAATGTTTTTATGGTGTTTCCCATGCAAATTATACTTTATTAGAGAATATTCTGCATAATAGCTTATATCAAACTGCAAAATAATGTAACATTTCAAATCTTATATTAAACCCGAACAATTAGATTTATCCATTCACTGTGCAAAGATGAAGAACTTTTGCAAGCAATATATACTAGCTCTATACTGCCCTCCTAATCCCTCTTTCTCTCTCTAGTCTAAAGCGTACATAGTATATGTAACCTACTTCAATAAAAGTGATATCTTGATACAGATACCATACCTAAGTTGTTGTTTTTTTACTTATTTGAGGTCATTTGTGTCTATATATTTATGTATTCATTTACTGAGATCAACCCTGACTGCTCTTTAGAAGGCCAGATCCTTAAGATGAAACTCAAATCTTTTGGCCAACTAATGAGAAGGAAGGTCTCACTGTAGAAGAGCCTAATGCTGGGAATGATTGAGGGCAAAAGAAGAATGGGACAGCAGAAAATGAGGTGGCTGGCTGGAGTTACTAAAGCAGTTGGTGTGAGCTTAAAAGGACTCCGGGGGATGGAGGACAGGAAGAGGACAGGAAGGCCTGGAGGAACGTTGTCCATGAGGTTGTGTTGGGTCGGACATGACTTCGCAACTAATAACCACCACAACAAATTCATTTACTTACTAGAGTTACAATACTACCTAACTCAGAATATATGACTTTCACTGGCATAAAACAACAACAAAACAATAACAACAATAAAAAATCCTCCACATATCCTTAAAGCATATTCAATATAAATATAAAATACAAAATATAAAATGGCAACCAAGCACTGTAACAAAACAACCAAACAGGGACTTCATTTGAATGACTCTAATGCATGAGGAAAACCAGAGCTTAACAAATCTTAATGGGTATCAATCTTTTACAGATTAATTATAAGTTTCAAATATTTGATTTTCAGGAACATTTGAACAGAGCTGAAACATCTTTCTCCTCTGATAATCTTGAATTTCCTGGAAAATATTAATTATATTGCCCTATCTTCATATTTTCCAGAGTCTTCTAATTTTGCTTGGCCTCAGTGACTTCAACATGCAGCCAAAATGGGTGCATACATAGTATAAAGATACCATTCCTGCCTGAAACCTAATTGCCTGGGATCACCTGTGCGGACAATCCAGAAACCACCTGGCTCCTTCTCAGGTTGCTTATCCTACAGTCTATCATCTCACAGTCAAATCTGAGCAACTTCTACATGTGGGATTCCAGCATCATCCAATCACTTTACCTGATCCCTGGTTGGCTGTGACTCAAGGAAGATGCATACACTCCAGGAAAACATTAAGAACAGTACTAAAAAAATCAAAGGCTACAGGAAGCATAAGGTGCAATATAAAAGGTGAATCTTATTATTAAAGTTCAACTGATTGGTGGCTCTTTGCAGAGATTCTTGTTCTCCGAACCTGAATAAAATAAATTCTAAATGGGAGAGAGAGATATGACATTTTCATAAGCTAGAATGAAATGGTTTTACTTCAGCAGCATGATATTCTAATGAACAGCTGGAAATAGAGATGTGAGCTTGAAGGTTGTTCAAAGAAAAAAACCATGCAGCCAAGATAGCAATGCCCTGTAATTTATTGCCTTCCATTGTATCAGTTATGGTACCCCAGTGGTTAACAAGAGCTCTCTTTGTCCAGAGGTTGCCAAGGAAACAGTTCCTGTCCTTCAGGAAGCAGGAGAGCAGTTTCCTGTTTTCAGGAAGGCTTAAGGACTCTCATTCTCCAATCAGAAAGCCAATTTGTAGACCGGAAATGGACAGCACGACTGCCAAGGGCATATTATATCTTTTTTGGCTCTTTAAAAAAAAAAAAAAAAAAACCTTAATCTTTGATGCCATCTAAATTTGGGTCCATATAAGAAGTAGGTTAGAAAATTAAGGGAAGGACAATTGGTGAAAGCAAATTATCCAAAACTTTCAGGGCAGTAATTAGAATAAAACTGAACACCATAAGGAAGTTAGTGTTTTGCAACTCATATAAATGTAAAGCACACACAGCTTCTAAGGGCCAAAATACCAGTGAGATTTTTATGATTTTTTTTGTCTCAAATATAGGATTTTTCTTCTGTCTATTTCCAATTTTTTTCCCTCTCTTTTTTTTTGTACTTCTTCAAGTTTTCTTGTTTCTGCCTAGCATTAAAAACTGTTTTTTCCCTTACAAATTCCCCCCCCCCTTTTTTTTTTTTGGCTAGCTGGTAATAAGGTGAGAACTGGGGTCCTATTAGCACTAATGTTCAGTCTCAAGACTGAGAAAAAGGGTTGATGCATGCATTCTTGTGCTCCCCCCTCCCTTCCAAACAGCATGAGTGAACAAAGACTAATATGCAGAAATTCAGATAAGACTGCTGGAAATAACTTGAAAAACTTTAAAATCTCTAAATCTTGAAAAATCACAGTGTGTTTGTGAAGAAATACAGAAACAATGTTCTCATCCTCCACTTAGAAATATCTGAGCAATTGCCTGTTGTAACCTCCAAGTTAGATGAGTTGTTGAATCAACCCTCTATAGTGCGGAATGGATATTCAGTAGCTCATAATTCTTTCTCTTTTTTTGACACCCTCCAAAACAATCTATTAACAATTGCTGAATAAGATGATAGAAGGCTAATAGGTGCTGAAAATTAAATTATGCGAGGATGTTAAAAATGGAAAGGTTGAAGAATGCATATTACAAATACCGGTAGAAAAATTTAAAATTACTTGGCTGGCTGCAGAGTGTTATTTTAATTTTAGCATGGATTACACCCCCTGGAATGTAGCCATCTGCCCCTTACAATTCACTCTGCTATGGCCAAACAAAAGAAAATATGCGCAGAGCATGTGAGTCTACTAGCAAACATGTTCCAAATGATTTCAAATCTTGCATTTTACATTGGGACCACCAGAAATTTTCAAGCTGTCAAAACTTAAAATTGATAGAGCAATAATAGGGTCATATATTTGAAATGAAAAGGAAACTGGTGAAATATTTCTTAAACTAAATCAACATTCTTGGTTTTGATGCCACACAGTTTCCCTTTGTTCTTTACAGTCTGCTTTAAATTTTAGCTTTGAACAGCGCTCAGTGTAGTGTTCCAAAAAATATAATCAGATGGGTGGGAAGATACTTTTTGAAAAGCCTTGCAAATCTATTGCAATGAAGTAAACATTATTTTAAACAATTCCATCTGTAAGAATAGGCAAGAGCTGCAAAGTAGGGGGGGAGAGGGAGGCTATTAATTAGTGCAAGTTATGCAATTATACAAATGAAGAACACATTACAAGTTCATTAAAATGCAAAGCCAAATAAAAGTGTCATGTTGATGTGACCATGGTTGAACAAAGGGAATGCCAGTTATTAAATGGCAGGAAGTTGAGAAAAGCTCTTAAAATAGTGCTCGGTTTAAAGCCACTGCTGTTAGTAGAGTTATTCAAATGGTTAGAATTAAGCAAATCTAAATTGTGTACAGTAGCCAAAAAAAATTGTTGGACCCTGAATACACATTTTCTTGGTAGTTAAAATCAATTGCGTTACCCTGGTTTAAATGCCAATAATTTTGGAGGGGAGGGGTTATAGTTTCTATTTATTGGCCACATTAAAACATTGTTTAATATTTAGCCATTTGTAAGAGTTAGCAAGCATTTGGAATCTAAGATACTCCTTATTTCCATAAAGCTTTGGATTTCTACAACCATAATTAGAGGAGGAAATTTTAAAGCTTCAGGTTCAATTCCCTGCTAAGCATGTTTGACAGTTGGCTGTCTGCTCTGTTTCAATAAGGTAAACCCAAGCCCATAACTTAAAAATTAAAAATACTTTAAAAATAAATAAGTTCAAGTCTTATCAGCACTGAAAAGCATACAAATGTACACCATGTAATTCTTATTTGTTTATGCAGAACAATTTCAGCTTCAGTTACCCATGTTTTTAACTGGAAAACCTTAGCTCAAATACTATACTGAAACTAAGGCAACAAACTAGCTTTAGTAACTGCTCGTCTCATAAACAATCATTTAATTGAAAGGAATTTAAGACCATGTGCCTACGTGACTCTAGAAATCTTACTATCTACAGAACAAATGACAATTGTGCTGTAGAACACAAAGGCATTCAGAAGAATACTCCCGATATCAATTGTTCTACTGGAACAGTAATGGCAAAACTTTTAGAGACCGAGTGCCCAAACTGTAAGTCGCATGTGCACAATGCATGCATATGGCGGATAGCTGAAGACCAGCTGGTTGGTGAGGAATTGGGGCATCATAACACTGGTAGCTCTGCAGTAGGCAAGATCTTTTTCTTTCGCATGAAGTTGCAATTGATTGACTGAACTTTTTTTTTTAGTCCCACAAACTTCTGTTTCCGTCCTGCAAACAACGGCGAGAAACACCATGGAGAAACGTGGTGGAGCTGAGCTGCGGCAACTGCACTCATGCCCACAGAGAGGGCTCTGAGTGCCACCTCTGACACATGTGCCATAGGTTCACCACCATTGTACTAGAACTTTAGTTTGTGGAGGAAGAAAATAATTTAAGCCATATCTCACTTTGTTCTGGGATACAATCATATCTCTTTTGACAGTGCATATTTACACATTCTGGCCATCTCCCAGAGAGTCTCCTCTGGAAAGTGATAGCTTGTAAAGAGTGTCACACATTTTCATTCTCTATAACAGTGACATATGCAAAAGAGGGTCAACAAGTCAAGATCATGGTCATGACTATGTAATTGAAGTTCTGGCTTTTTTGTAAATGCATTAGAGTCAAGTGCACCTGCTAAGAAGGCTTCAGTTGAATGGTTGCAAATGTTATCCTGATTTCTTTACAAACACAGACAGACATGCAGGCAGATGCCCCTTTTCTAACCCTGTTCTATAGTTTACGGGTTGCAGCAGGGGTGTCAAACTCAAGGCCTGTGGGCCAGATCTGGCCCATGGGATGCTTAGATCTGGTCCGCGGGGCCACACTGGAAACAGTGAAGGACTGGTCTCTGCCAGCAAAAACAGCTTGTGAGGGCTGTGCGCAACCCTGCTTTTGGCTGCGACAGCCTCCTGCACGCACTCTCTGCCAGTGAAAACAGAGCTCAGGGGGTCATGTTCAGTCCTCCTGATCTCTGTTTTCACTAGCAGAGGGTTGCAGAAAGCTGTCGTGGATGAAAATGGAGCTTGGGAACCCATTTTCACTGGCAGAACGCTTGGGTCATCAAGGCACCCCCAACACAAGTAATGTCAAGCTAGCCACCTGCACCCTGACCATGCCCATCCTGCCCCCCTGAGGTCAAACACAACCCTGATGCAGCTCTCAATTAAATCAAATTTGATAGCCCTGGGCTGGAGTAAATTGGGTTCCGTAGTCAACCCAGCTGTGAGATATATCAAGATTTCTCTTTCAACTCATGCTAGATCAGGATCTGCCTTCAGCTGCTCCAATGTTTCTGAAATTTAACTTTCATAGTCAAGAGAATAAGATGATAGAAGAAACCATCATGGCACAAAGCTATTGAGAAATGTTCCAGTTTGGATTTCTATAAAGATACATCTGTGAATAGAAAGCTCTTGACAGATACCTACCAGAAAATGGCTTCTTTACAGTTGTGTCTTGGTTTTATAATTGGATTGATCTGAATGTATTTACTATTCATAATATGTCATAAAAGTGTCATTTATTTATAACAAACAGCAAGACCGCAAGACATAAAGCAACGTATTAACAGCAACAAATTATTTAAGACATCCCAGCAAATTTAAATTATATTTGACTGATAATTCATTAAAAATCAGAAGCAGATTTAAATTGTTTTAAAGACAAGCTAAGGCCTTTGTTACCATTTAACTATATAAAAATATTATCAGCAAGCAATTCAATAACGGGAATTGTTGAAAGCTCAATAAATTGTTTTGGAAGCTTGCCTCACTTCCTGGTTATTCTTGTTCAAACGTAACCTAAACATGGAGGACATCAACACAAGGTGTTTTGCTATGGTCAAACCACATCCTTATCAAACTGCAAGCCATATACACGCTGCATTTCCATGATTACAGTAGTCCATGCCAGCTATCTATTGGATCCAGACATTTTTCAGAGACACTTGTGGAATTTGCTGAAAATTTGGTGGCAATTCTGTTTTCTCTCTGGTCAACAGTGGGCCATAGAGGTGGCTGCTATTGCTGTAGTGAGCCCTTATCCCCATTGCCTGTCTCAAGCAGCTCTTTGGTTTATTAAGGAGATGCATCAAATGGAACAGCTGAAAGGACCGTTAAAATAACGGCAGCAGAAAAACAGGAATCTCCTAGACAGTCTAGTGTTATGACTAAATAGTTCTCTTTGCTGGAGTAGTGATAATGGACCTAGATAAAACTTCTGGTATAGAGGGAGGAGCAGGAAGAGTTAGCTTGCCATTTTAATATGCATATTATTGCGTATGCATATTGCATAGTTAATCATCTAATAACACATCCTTCCTTCTAGGATCAATTTCATGTAGAAAATGTAACTGTGAAACTGTCACTGGATAAAATACTGGGGGCTCAAAAGTTCACAGTTTCTGGGAACAGACTGTGTGGCCCTAGGAAAGTTATCATCAGGCTATTAAATAAAAACTGTCGCGATTTTCCAAATAGAATTGTTAGGAAGGTAATACAGTAAAAGCTGTATATTTTGAACTTTAGTATAATGTTAAAAAGCATATATATATATTTCTCATGTTTAGAATCAAGGAAAATTCCTTAGGTTACAATCTGAATACCGGTAAAATACAACTAATTCTGTCTGATTCTGCTCTCTTGCCAAACTGAATGTGAAACTTCTTGTATCTATAATGAGCCAATATGACTATATAAGCTTAGTTAAGTATTCCAGGCAATCAATGTTATATTGATTTGGTTTTGGGCTTGGGTTGGATATTTTTTTAAAATATAAAATCTCTTGTGGCAATTTTGCAGCCTCTGGCTCTGGTTATGATATTCTTCAGTGTGGGATTTTTTATCCCCAGCCAAATTGCAGCCACATTTCCTTTATTGGATGCTCGCTGTAAATACAAACTTGGGGATATCGAAAGTCATATTAGTATATAACGATCTATAAAAAATGCTCTGCTCAGAGTGTGGACATATTCTCTTTGTTTGAAAGCAGCTTAAACAATAAAAATAAAGGAAAACATCATTCTTCTATCAATTAATAAGAGTGGATAAACAAACTCCCATCTTACGAAATGTGTAATCATGAAGTATCTCATTTTTGCTTAGGAAATAAAAATATATAAATAAAAAAATGAATACTGATAAATATATCCTGCAATGGCCTGGTTATTTATTATGCCCCATTTCCTTCACATTAAGATTCAGAAATTTATCTGTAGTCATGGCTTGTTTCTTGGAACTTTCCCAATGTAGCTCTCTGCATAGTTTTAGGCAGACAAATTAGACTGGGGAAAAAACCTTCACTGGGTGAGTGTAGAGGTTTAACTTTTCTTTCTTCAATGTTCTTTTGTCCAGCGTAAGGAACTATTCAGTTTCTTCTTTAGTGGAGAAATTAATTACACCTGCATTTAGTGCATATTTAAGCACATATTTAAAGCAAATGTTTAAATTTTATTTGACAAAAACCAAAAGCACAGCTTAATAGGAAAAAGGGCAATTATGATGTGACTTCCCTAGTCTTAACTATCACCTGCCTGATGTGATGTGCTTCTGTAATTGAGACAGTTTCACATACAGAGGCAATGTGATAATGAGGCTGAGGGTTGGGTGCTATTGAGAGAATAGCAATAGAAATAGCACTTAGACTTATATACTGCTTCATAGTGCTTTATAGCCCCAGTCTAAATGGTTTATATTGACCCCAACAATCTGGGTCTTCATTTTACCAACTTTGGAAGGATGGAAAGATGAGTCAAGCTTGAGCCAGTCAAGACTGAACTTCTGGCTATGGGAAGAGTTATACTGCATTATTGCATTCTAACCACCATGGCTTTAAGCCTTTCAGAAAATCTTAAGTACTTCTTTGTTGCCTGTCTAAAAGATGTTTTGGGTGGATCTCTACAAGCTTTTTACTGCAGCACTCCAACATCTGTCTAATTCACAGTTGACACAACACATGTTCCATTTTGTTATTCTAGTACTGTTTTTTTTTCAATAGGAAGCCATGGTGCACAGTGGTTAGAACGCAACATTGCAGGTTAACTCTGCCCTCTATCAAGAGTTTGATCCTGACCAGCTCAAGATTTAGCGTTCCATTCTTCTTAGATCAATAAAATGAGGAGCCAGACTGATGGGGGCAATATGCTGACATTTGTAAACCACTTATAGAGTGCTGTGTAGCACTGTGGAGTAGTATATAGCTAAATGCTATTGCTATTGCTAAGTGCTATGTGATACCCACATTTATGATTGGTCTTTGGAAGAACATACAGTATGTGAACTTGGTGATGCGGGGCTTCCATCTTATGGATGGCTTCAGAGGTGAATTCAGCAGGTTTGCTAGAACTGGTAGTAAAATTTCTAAGCAGTTCTGAGAACCGGTTGTTAGAAGAAATCTCCTTTTATTTTTTTCCACTTTACAGGGTTAATCCTGTAAGGAAGGCAGGAAA
>JAEANM010025981.1:0-10834 GCA_017656035.1 Myanophis thanlyinensis
GCCCCGGCCGACGCCGACGCCCCCCCTGCCGACGCCCCCCCGTCCTCTTTTTTTGTTTTTCAAATATGGTAAGCCTAACTTAGATCTTTTTGTGCCTGTGGTATAACCTCAGAATTTAGGTTGCTTGAATGTGATCCAGTAGGATAGAGATATAATAGGCTAGAAGTATTATTAACATGATTCAACAGGTTTATGATTTATGTTCTTATTACAATATGCTGCTTTGAATAATTAAGCACATGAATTTCAAATTTAAGTGGAGGTGTTATAACAAATGATCTGTAATCTGTTTTTTTTCCAGACTAGATTCAAAATTTATCTAAATAGACAAAAGGTAATTGAAATTAAGCCTTTAGCATTTGCTATAGCTTGTAAATAAAACATAAAACGATCACTTGAATAACAATGGTTCTAAATATCTTTAGGAGAAACCCCTTTGATTTCAGTTCTGGACAGTGATTTATGCACTTCAGATAACTTGCACAGTAGCTATATATTTTCTGGAAATGGAAACAAATGTGTGAAGTTGTTTCAATTGAGATGAAATTTGATAGAATAGCAATACAAATACACATTGTAGTAAAAAAATTCTAATTATAGTTGGTCACATAGTCATCCCACTTCTCCCACTTATCACTATAACTTTGTTGCTAATACCTTTATGATTTATATTATTTTAGTGTTTCCTACTATGATTTGATTGCTTATTTAGTATCCTATGACTATCACTAAGTGTTGTATCTTATGATTTTTGATGAATATTTTTTTTCTTTTTGTATACACTGAGAGCATATGCACCAAAGACAAATTCCTTGTGCATCCAATCACACTTGGCCAGTAAAGAATTCTATTCTATTCTATTCTATTCTATTCAGATGTTTAATCTGGATTTCATATTTTTATCCACCTACTGAGTCCTTCCCAGGATCTGAGATAGGCAGATGTTGTTCTTTGATGGTACTAAAAGTATTATCCCTGGATTTAAGCTGTTCCAAGTAAAGCTGCCTTTTGGAATTGATTGATGATGATTTTGTTAATGTCGATGGTGTTCATCTGGTGCTCCAGATGGTTTGGGATTTTACCCAAAGCACCTATTACTATCGGTGCTATTTTTGCTGTCTTTTGCTACAGTCTTTTTCTTTCCATTTTCAGGTCTTAATATTTTGTGATATTCTCCAGTTCTTTTTCATCTATTCTACTGTCTCCAGGATCTGCAGTGTGTAACATTACAGAGTTTTTTTGGTCTTTCTTATCCACAGTTGTTAAGTCTGGGGTGTTATGTGGCAAGTACTTGTTTGTTTGAATGCTAAAGTCCCAGAGCAATTTAGCTTCTTCATTTTCTATTTGTCTAGTTTGTGATCCCGTTAGTTCTTGCTTGAAGGCAAATAATCTTACAAATAATCCAGTGCACCATTGTTGCTATTTTCTTATGCCATTGTTTGTAGCCACTCTGTATGATCTTCTTGCAACAGCTAACTAGGTAGTGCACTTTGTTCAGTTTCTTTGCAGAGAGGAGACATTTACTTGTCTGTTTGCTGTCTTCTCAATTCTGGCTTTATATGCATTTGTTCTTAATGCTTGGTCTTGTGCAGCCAGAATCTATCTATCTATTCAACTTTCCTGATCTTAGCCATGGCCAAGTCTTGTTACCTGCTTTGTTGCTTTAAAAAAAAAAAAACTGGCCATGCAATATTTTGCCTTTCCATATCTCTTTTCTGTTCTTCATTTGGCTTTTCTTTTGGCCAGTTTGATCTCTCCAGTATTCAGTAAACCTTCCTGGTATACTACCGATAACTTCAGTGAATCTACTTTACGGTCCTTCAGATTTTCTTCCAATGCCCTTTTTATCACGATGATTAACAACACTTTCCCTGGCATGCAGTATGATTGCGCATTCAGTGATCTGTCTTGAAAGATGTCTGTCTTTAATGAAGTGGAAAATATTCAAAGTCTGTTTTTGCTGCTTCTGGTTTGGATGCTGGCAGCCAGCAGTAGTCTCTGACCTGGTTTTCAACAATGCGATTTGGTGCTTGCTTGCTTTCTGCAAAATTGCTTAAATTCAGGCAGTCCCTAATCATCTGGAATGACATTTGGGGTAACACAGAAGAGTGAGGAGTGGAGAGATGGAAATGTTTTTCAGTATGGCTCACCTTAGTTTCAAATATCACACACACACACATTTATAATGATTACTGTGTTGGCATAACTGAATGGCCTATAACGGTGATGGCAAACCTATGGCACGTGTGCCACAGGTGGCACACAGAGCCGTCTTGCTGGGCACACAAGCTGTCAGCCAACTTACCTCCAACTGAGCATGCACCTGCAATTGCACATGCACGCATGCTCAATTGCAGAGACCCAGCTGGTCTTCGGGCATCCGCTATGCATTGTGCACGATTGCAGCAGAAAATCCAGCTGGTCTTTGGTGCTCTCCTGTGCATGCAGACGCGATTGCTCATGTGTGTGTGAGGACCTGCACACAGCGCAGTACAACGCAGCGCAGTGCAGCGCAAGTGCATTGCACATGCAAAAGCTGCATGCATGCACAGATGGTGCAGTTGCACATGCAGCGCAGGTGGAGGAGCCGCACGCAAGGGCAGATGGCATGCGCAAAGCATGTACTTTTCGGCACTCGGCACGTAAAAGGTTCACCACCACTGGCCTATAACTTGCTGAGAACACCTGTGGTGCATTTAGTCTGTGCTGAAAAAAATTATTTAAACAAAATTCTAGAACAAGATGCACTTTCATGCTGCTTGTATGTAGCGATTACAGATAGTCCTCAACCACAGTTGAGCCCAAAATTTATGTTGCTAAGGGAAACAATTGTTAAGTGAGCTTTGCCCCATTTAATGACTTTTCCTGCCACTGTTGTTAAGTGAATCATTGCAGTTGTTAGGTTAGTAACACAGTTATTAAAGTGAATCTGACTTCCCCATTAATTTTGCTTGTCAAGAGGTCGCAAAAGGTAATCACATGACTCTGGGACACTGCAATCATCATAAATATGAACCATTTGCCAAGGGTCTGAATTTCAATCACATGTCCATGGGGATGCTGCAACGGTCATAAGTGTGAAACAGGTAATAAATCACTTTTTTCAGCGTCATCGTAACTTTGAATGGGCACTAAATGAACTGTTGTAAATTGAGGATTACCTGTACTGTAAAGTACAGGAAATATAGGAAATAATATTGCTTGACCAATGAGCATGAAATCTATTTTAAGAGCGGAAGGAGTCTTTGTGGAACAATGACACTAATGGTTGTTTTTGCACAGAGCCAACTGCTACTATTCCTTTATTGCAGGGTGAATAAAAATCGATGCTTTTTTTAAAAAAAAAATTAAAAATCAGATTTTTAAAATTTAAATCAGATTTTTTAAAATTTTTATCCAATTTATTTTAATAAAATGCTTCTGGAGTAAAATCTATCTAAAGATAGTTTTCTATTTAAGATACATCAATAGTTTAGTTTATTCAGCATGAAATGGAGCTTAGGCTGTATATCTGCAATATTGGGACTGTCAGTGAATCCACAGCAGGTCAGAGGAGGAGCTGCTGCAGGACAGAGATAACAGTTGCTCTTTAAAATGTATGATTTAAATCGACTTGATTTAAATCAAGCCTTTTTACTAGTGATTTAAATCATGATTTAAATCATGATTTAAATCAAGTCAAATCAACCCTGCTTTATCGTCCCCGGTTATTTCCAAACAAAATGCTGGTGTGGTTTAATATGCAGTGAGTCATCAGTAAGAACACATGTGAGCTGTGTTTTTTCTCATAATTAATTATTGGAGTTCTGTCATTTTATTCTAAGTCATACTCTGTAACCAGGAAGACACGTTAGGAGCAGGGAACATCACAGCTGGGCTCCGCTTAGAGTAGGTGGTACTTGTTCAGTGTTATTTGAGAAATACTGGTCCTCCCAACTGGTACTTTTCTTTCTTTTCACCATCATTATACTTTCTGGCACAGCAATCTGGTTGCAGGGCTGCGTGTTTCTTGGCAAGGAAGCAAATCTTTATAAACATGTACTATTTTTTCCATTTATTCAGCCTAGTACTTCTGGCGTTTCTTATGGAAAGAGGTGGCTATCTGATATTTGCCTTTTGATTTTAAATACGATTGTTAGTTCATTTAAGCTGCTGCTTCCTCTTCCTTGGGACAACTCGGTGGTCTCCTTTTGCCTTGCAAATGGGTCTCTGTTTCTCCCTTTGCCCTTCAGAAAATTTATCATCTTTGTGAAGTGTATATTTCGTTTTTTAACCATTGTCTGTTGTTTGTTGGTCTGGATCAGGGGCACACCAGGGACTGGTTCCGTGAAGAGAGCTTTTTTCCCATGAAACGGAGGAGGCGTGGTTTTGTATGCAGCCTGCATCCCGTGGATGGGGCTTCGCTTGTTTGCATGGCCCAGTTTTTGGCATACTGAGGCCCAGTGCCGGTCCATGGACCAAAGTTTGGGGACCCCTGATCTAGATCTCCCAATCTGTTCAAATCAAATCAAATTTTATTCATTACAGTCCTACATGGTACGAAATGCAGTGAAATGTACAGTATGTGCGACTGCTCGCGACCATAGGTAGTAGGGCAAGAGAATAGTATAGACAGGGAGGGAGAATAAGTTAAGGAGTGGTTGGGAGAGGTAGATTATAGGGATACTTTATAGTCCTGGGTTGTTGTGGTTTGGTTTAGGATCCGTATTGCCTGTGGGAAGTACAGTAGCTCCTCCTTAGTCTCTCTGTGTTGGCTTTCAGGGAGCGGAGGCGCCTTCCTGACTGCTGCATCATGGTGAACAGTCTGTTGTTGGGGTGGCTGGGGTCCTTCATTATTTTCCTGGCTGTAGTTTGGCACCATCTGTTGTAGATGGAGTGCAGTTCAGGGAGCTTGGTGCAGATGATGCACTCTGCTATGCGCACCACCCTCTGTAGAGCTTGCCTGTCTTGTATGGTGCTGTTCCCGAACCACGTAGTGATGTTGCCTGTCAGGATGCTTTCTACTGTGCAGGAGTAGAGGTTTCTGAGCGCTGTTCTAGAGGAAAATTTAGAAAGTTGAGGGTAGTCTTAGATTCTGCTCACTAGACTAGCCATGCCAAGTACTTCTTGTTATTAGTGTAACTCTTGTCCCATGGTGAGTTGGCCATGGTGAGTTGCAGCAAGTTATCCTAGAATCACCTGGCAAGGGAGGCGAGCACAAGCATGAAGTTAGCCTGGAGTCACTGTGCCATCATGAAAGGAAGGGCTAGGACCAACCCCTGACCTCCACCCCCAAGTTCTTGGAGCATTATCCATTTGTCCCCAAGATAAGGCTGCCAGACTGGAGAACTTTCTGAATTAATAGGCAGAACATAATAAAGTAGTTAGCTTGAACTCTAACCAGATTCTAGCTTGAATCTGGTTGTTCGCGCCTGACAATTTCCTTGCCTTTTCTTCTCTGAGTTTATTACAGAAGAGGAGGATCGGTTGAAATGCTGCTGTGATTTTGTTGTTACAATTGATTTTACTCTGTTGTGTGCAGTACTTTACATCCTGGAATAATTGATTTATAAATCTCTGTGCGTTTTCTGGTTGTATGGAGCAGATTTGTTGGCTTGTAGATAATTTTGTTTGCGACAACATGTGTTAGAATGATCAAGTACTGCAGCAATGGCCCACAGCTGAATTAAAGTTCTTAATCTTTGTTGGTGACATGGGGGCAGCAGTAGTAGCAGTAAAGCCTTTACTAGCTCCTTTTCTATAGTTGTAATCTGCCTAACCATACAGAAACTGCAGCTTTTGGAGATTCATTTGGCTGGTAGCCCTGACATCTACAGGTCTTTCACCTAATTTGAGAAATCTGATAAAAAGCAGTTTGGAGTTTCTCCATTCTCATTAAATGCTGGATTGATAAAGCATGTTTAAACTGCAATTGTTCCCTAATGTTGGCAGTGTTTAAAAGCTTGCTCACATATTCTGTAATTAATACTTAGTGTGGCATTAGAAGTAGATTGCGTTTCTAGAGGGAGAAAGAATCAAATAATCCACATCACCAGACCAGTCTTTAAATATGTATATTATTCTTGCATAAACCTATATCTGTGATAGATGTAGTAGCAACTGCTGGCAGACTGCACACCAAATAATAATAAATAATGCAGATGGTGTAATTTCCTTGTTCTTTATTCTGTGTTGGAAGACATGACATCTCCCTGCCTTTGTAGCCAGGCTGTATGAAATCATGTAGGGCATGGGTATCAAATTTGCGGCGTCATGTTGCTGTCATGTGATGTGTTTCTCTTCGCGGAGCTATGGTGGGCGTGGCCTGCACATGACGTATCCAGCTCGCGGGCTGCCAGTTTTACACCCCTGATGTAGGGAGATAGTTGAAACTGGGCCTATAGAGCTTTGAAATTGGATGAATTGTTTTTGAATAGCCCACATAGGTAGTCCTAGTTTAGCAATTAGGACCAGCAACTTGATTGTTAAGCAAAGTGGTCAGTAGTTGAAACCACAAATTTGCTTTGCTTTATAGACCTGTAAAGGTCATTAATGTGAGGATTGGCTATAAAGTTACTTTTTTTTATCCTTGTTGCTAAATGAGGCAGTCATTAAACGAGGATTTATTTTATATTTTTGAACATTTGACACAAGAAAATTAACATCTGATTAGGCTTCCCTTTGATGATACACTGCTTTAATGAGCTTTAATATGCAATGCTTTCAGATAAGAGAAAATTACTGACACTTTAGACATCTGAGAAAAATCTAAGTGTTTTCAATGTGATTACAGTGTCATTTCTAGAAAAAGAAGTTGGGATGCTCAGAATAAGTTGGTTAAAGTCATATCGGTAGCACTGATTTCTGGATAATAATGAAAATAATTTAGATTCATGATCTTTTGGTTGGATTATTGGTAGAATGAACAGCTGAGCGCTAGGTTGCAGGTATATCTTTGTCTTTTTAGGTATCTAGGATGTAAAAAAAATAGGCCAATAAGTTAGTAATAAGAGTAGGCATTGCTTTTTATTGAAGTATTCTTTCTATGAATTAATAAATCTACCTTTAGGTAATCCAATAAACATTCTTAAACAGGGCATAACGTTGACTGACATAATGTTAGCTTCTAAATTATTAGAACATCACTTATGAATCTATAAGTAATGAAAAAACCTTGCCTTGAATATTTTGTAAATGAATGCCTGGCACTCTGACTTGAAGAATGTGAGTGTGGTGCTTCAAAAGATTTTGAGGGCATCACACTGAGGAAGACAAGTTTTAAAGTCACTGCTTTGAATAGCACTGGTGTGTGAAATTCCTACGAATATGAAAAGTAGTGTTGCTTTTTCTTTGCAGTGCCTCCAAAGCCATTACATCTGCAGAATTCACAGTCATCCATTACCCACCAAACCCCTAAGTCTAAAGCTTTGTATACCACGAAGCCAAGAATGGAGGAAAGTACACCTATCTCTTCTTGTGTCTCGAAAGAAAAACCTAGTAAAGTGTCTGATCTCATCAGTCATTTTGAAGGAGGCAGGTAAACACATTTCATTTTATTCAAAGGTTGCAGATTGAAATGAGCATATGTGATGATAACAAATGAAGAGGAAAGAACATGTTCCATTTTTTTATGGCGAGTACAGACAGTTGCTATGGTTGATTTATTAAATTGCACAATTTGAATGATGATGCATTATTGATTGGACAGGATCAATTTTAGCCAGAAATGGAAACCAATATTATCACAACACACAGGAGTGAGTGTGCTTACATACAATGTAAGATCAGAACTTAAGCAGAGATAATAAATGATCTCTTTTTAAAGCTGCCTTCAGCAGGGATTAATTTTAGGGAGTGATACATGAAGAGTGAGTAAATGTAAGAAATAGAGAAAATCACCCAATTTCTTTCTTTTTATAACCGCCTACATTTCCTCTCTTACTCATTATCACATCTCTTTTTACTTTCTCTCCCCCTCAATGTGCAGCAGGCTGGGACAGATTTCACTTGGATAGAAATCTGAATTAATTGTTGGTAGACTTATGCAACGAGGATGAGGGTCATATGATGCCTCAGACCTATTATGATTTCTAGCCTGGGCTTAGGTCGAGCTGTGTTCATGATGCATATTTTTGATGGCAAAAAGCTGAAAATCTCACTTAATTTTAATAACGTTACCAAATTAGTATAATATTGCTGTAAATCTCCTTTTCCCCTGTTAACATTTTCAGCATAAGGCAAAGCCAGGATTATTCACTTAAAAGAACCTGGGCTTTCGTTTGAGGTTTTAGAATTTGTTATCCTTTATTTTTCAAGAGTTCTTGTCCATTTTAAACATCAAGCTAACACAGGTAATCCTCAACTTACGGTCACAATTGAGTCCAACATTTACTTTGCTAAGTGAGAAATTTGTTAAGTGAATTTTGCCCCATTTTATGACTTTTCTTGCCGCATTTGTTCAGTGATTCACTGCAGCTGTTAAATTAGTAACACCGTTGTTAAGTGAATCTGGCTTCCTCATTGACTTTGCTTATCAGAAGGTCACAAAAGAGGATCACATGACCATGGGACACTGCAACCATCACAAATATGAATCAGTTGTCAAGCATCTGAATACAAATCAAATGACCGTGGGGATGCTGCAGTGTTCATAAGTGTGAAAAATGTCATAAGTCACTTTTTTCAGTGCCGTTGTATCTTCGAATGGTCATAAATGAACTCTTGTAAGTCAAAGACTACCTGTATTGCTTGTTTGCATCCCACCCATTTGCTCTTTTTAAGATTTCCATCCCAACAGGTTGCTAACATCCATGCTTTTCTCATAAATCATGGTACATTGTTCCTCTTATTCATTCTGGAATATATATTTTTTCTTCTGTTCAATTCAGGAAGAAGGATCCGGTCATAATGAGATTCTTACTTCAGAAAGCATATTTAATATTATCATCTACAGAAACAGGTTTCCATTAGCATTGTGTTTGTCTTTCTTTGTTCCTTTCCAAGTTTAGAAGGCTTGCCTGTGTCTTTTCTAAAGAGAAACATCCTTTTGATAGCAGTGCTACAAAAAGTTGGATAAAATCTTTGCCTGAATGAGATAAGTCTTGACAAGAACAGGTGACTCCAAATAAATAATATAGCTAAATTACTAATACCAGATGGCCTTTGTACTGACATGACTGTCTTGACATCCTAAAAGTGGACAAAGTCTTGGTAACAAATGATCCAGCTGCTTCATGTAATATCCCCATTTCTTCTTGATTGAAGCATCCTGCTGCTTATTCTATCTAGATTTAGCATCTCTCTTACCCAAACTTACAGTTGCCAACTTATTATAGAAAGACATGAGATAGGTTCTATAGTTGCAACTTACTTAAGTTCATAATATGCATTGAATAATAAAACATTATACATCTATACATATATCTTCTGGGGCCTCCATGTTGATTAGCTTTATTCCAGAACAAAAATGTGTTGTCTTTTCATTCTAGAATTTTTTTCCTTGGTTTGTGGGTCTTATCTGCTGAGTGACCTAAGATGCAGGTGACTGGGAAATAGAAGATAAGGAGTCCTCATGCAAATGAGCTGGCAGTTGCAGTTTAAACCATTTTTAATAAAGGTAATAAAAGGGCACCATTCCACTAGGGAGTTGGGGATGATTGAACTCCATTAAATATTTGGAGTCTGGTGAAGTAAATTAGTCCAGCTCTTGGGTTCCATAAAAATTATCCTAGGGAGAAGCAAAGATAGAAGGTACATATGGTAGAGAAATATTTTGCAGGAAGGAGTGGTTAATTCGAGCAAAGTGATAAATAGCACTGATAAAATTGGAGTGGTGCAGAAAGAGGCACCACTAGATAAACTCAACACCGTCTCACCTGCATTTTGGGGGGATGTACAAATCGGCGTGCTTCACTAACGTTAAAACAGGGCTTTGAACATACAGTCTTGCTGCCAGAGCTGTTGTGATTTCTTTTAAATCTCCTTTTGTTCTAGTTACCCGCAAAGATAGATGACTATTGTGGGGTTGTGCAGCTGAGAGAAGAGTAGAAGAGATAGAGACTCCTGATGCTTGGCAGATTGTATGAGAGAGCTAGATGGGAAACCAATCGCTTTTGCCTCCTGTCTTTTTCATAGTGAGCAAAAAATTAATGAGGATTAAGCCAAAGTTACAACTCAGCTCATACATCCATGCTAAATGTTTACTTTGGTTTTGGCTAGGACCGCGACTGTATTACATCTGGACTGAAAAATATCTAGATTACTATTAGAAGGCAGCAAAAAAAAATAATAATAGAATTTTCTACAAGTCCCACCTCCCCCTTGCATGGACATCATGATTTTTGCAATGCAGATATGGTAGCCCTAATTTTGGCTCAGCAGGTGTGAACTTAAATGTGGGTTATAAACAATGGCTTAGTACATTGTATGAAGCTAGCAAAAAACACATCAACTTAGCCATGTTGTTAAAACAATGATTATGTGGTTGCCGCCTGTTATGGAAATGTCCTTAGAAGCAACATTGGTGTCTTCAGGAAGATGGAAAAGGTAGGTGTTTGCTGGTATTTGGGTTTTATAATTGTTGTTTCTTCCCCTGTTTTATTTTGGAATTTTATGGGGTTGTTTTATGGATTTTTAAATGTCCAGGTCTGATGGTTGAGGACATTATATAAATCATGGTTATCCAACCTTTCGGCTTGCTTGCTTGTGTGAAGAGAAATTGTCTGGAGCTGTATAATATATTAACTGTATAATATAGTTAATATATAAACATAACAAACTTCGTAGATTTTCACGGGTGTAGGTATGCAGGTCTAGGTCTTTTCGGGTCTTTTCCCGTGTAAGTTTCAGAGTCTTT
>JAEANM010025982.1:0-10834 GCA_017656035.1 Myanophis thanlyinensis
TCAAATCAAATTTATTCATCACATACATATACATACATAGTACGAAATGCAGTGAAATGTGTTTTCGATCGCTCGCAGATCCAGAGATCATGGATGAGCCTGGATAGAAACTTCATTGCAATTCAGGAAAGGAGGCAAACTATTTATACTGAATTGGGTCATACATGTTAAAATACACTATAGTTTCTTTAGTTTGGGCTTTGGGAAGATCCATGCTTCCTACTGGCTCAATTGCCAGTATGGGGCATGCACAGCTTATTGAATGCAGGAATTGATGACATCATCCCCTACCCATATCCAGTCCAACATAAATATGCCCCTTACTCATATTTAATCACAGGGGCATCAAACTCATGGTGTCACATCATTATATGACATATCACAACTTTTTCCCCTTTGCTAAACTGCGGGTGGGCATGGCCAGCATGTGATACATCCAGCCCACAGGTCAAGAGTTTGACACTCCTGTTTTATCATCTTAAAATTGCTGCTTTCCTTTATAAGCCATCTTAAGCCTTCCAAGCAGACAGCCCACACCACTTTTTTTTCCAATCTGGTAATAGCCCTGGTTCCTATTGGCTACACCCCTGACCTGCCCTCTCCCCTCCAGTGGCTGGTTGCTGTCCTAGAGTCATTTCATCCTGGACTGCTGGGCTCCTATGTCCCCCACTGGCTGGCAGATGCCATTTCTTAATTACCTTGTGGCTGATCAAACATGCCCCATTAAGCCAATGACTTTTCTGTGCTCTGGGTTTCCTCTATCCCACCGAAGGTCATTGCTCCATTCTGCTCTTATAACTCCCAGGGGACAATTTCTGCCCAGACTCAGGGTGAAGCATGTTTCCTTTGCTTTCCCACCCCTAGCCCTGAAAACTGCAGAAATTCCCTTCTCTTTCCTCCATGTTCCCCCTGCACAATTTTACAATTGCAGCAGAGGTAGGTTGGACTTAAAATTCAGTTAAGCTGTTTTGTTTCTGTGGAGCAGAATCATCTGATTTTCCTTGCTGGAAAGTTTCCATGAATCTACAGAACATAAGAATAACCTTTTGCTTTAATTATTATTGCATCCATGGAAGGATGGTGTAATAATGGCTGAAAAAAAAAGAAATAAAGGATTTATATTAGCGCATGCACCAAACCAGTAGTAAAACCAATTGCATCCCACCACTGTAAAAATCCGAATCACTACTGAGCAATTCTTCCACTGATGTAGTAACCCAATTTTCAGTGCTGTTTCCTTTCCTTTCTATGGTGTTTTACTGAAGAAATTTATTTTTTGAAATGTGTACTACAAAGTTAATGCATCAAAATGTCCCCATTCTTACATTTTCTTGACTTTGACTTTACCTGTCTGCTGTGCCTAATATAGTGTTGTTTCTGTAGTGTGGCAGCTGTAATATTTTCTTGTCATGCAGAGGTTCAAACTCTAACACATTTTTTTCTTTAATTACAGTTTTTTTCCTGGAGCTACCCATTTAATGCTAATTTTTAAAATCAATTTCCCAGTGCACCATTTAATTGTTTCACTCCTCACTTGAGTTGGAAAGATTGTATTGCAGTTCCCAAATAACCAAATGAGTAAGTACTTGCAAGGGACTTATCACTGCATGAATTTAACAAAAAAACAAACAAACCAAGCTTCAACATTTCTAATGACATATAGGCATACTACTAAAAAACTTCCAGCAACAATGGAAAAGTCAGTAACTCAGGGAAAGAGAGCCAAGTATTGGTATAGACTTTCATGGTCAATATTTGTTAGGCAGTGTTGGATTTTAGGGTTTAGCGATTATGATCTAAACCAGTGGTTCTTAACCTTTTTGAACGAATCGCCCCCTTGAGCCAATGAGAAAGTTGTCATAGCCCCCCCTCCCCCAACATAACCTCTCAATCACAACATAGGAAATAATTCTTCAATTTATGCAAATACTTTTTTGTTTTCTTTAAAATTGTCATCAGGACATATTGATGCAAATAATTTATTTCCAGTCTTTTTCCCATATCTCAACAGCGTGAAAAAATTTGGTGCCACCCATCACTTTATTCCCAAACTTCGTGATACATGTATTTCATTATTATCTTATTTATTCAAGACACTTAAATGTAATGACCGCTGAAAACAAAATTCAATTGCAAGAAAGTGAAATGCCCCAAAAGAAAAACAGTAACATTTAATGATTGAACTACAAGTGAAATTTAAGACACAAAAAGAAATATAAAAAGGACACAAGAACAACCCCCACATCACTGCCAATTCTGGCCAATGGTGCGCCACTGTATGAGTAGAGGCTGCTGTGCAACGCACATGAAGATAAGTGATGCGTATTCACATATGTACGGTGTTCTGTACTGAAGCTAGCTGGAGGGACATTTGAAAACACAATTCAATCCACTAATAGCGAGCAATCTGATGTTTTTGTGTGACAGATACAGTATACAGCGATTCACTATACAAAAAAGTCTCAAAAGTGTCCCCAAAATTTCTCGCTCCATTGCCCCATATTGCCCCTTTTTTGTTCCTTCACCCCCGCATCGCCCCTTTTCATTCCATCACCCTCCCCCTGAAAAACGAAATCATCCCTTGGGAGGGGGGGGTCGATATCGCAAAGGTTAAGAACCACTGATCTAAACAACAGATTTCCCAACATCTTGCCAGCAACTGTGGCTGGCGTCTTTGGCGTAATGTCATCTGCTTCACAGACTACAGGCAAATGAACAGGGACTGACCCCCATGCCTGTGGTTATAATCAGGTGCCCTGATTTCTGATTGGTCTTTAGCTAAGCAGATTGGTCTTGAGACCAGCTCTCACCAACTTGCAACCACCTAAATCAGGGGTATCAAACTAGCAGTCCGTGGGACGGATGCCTCACATGCAGGCCACACCCACCCTAGCTCTGCAAAGGCGAAAAATGTCACGATATGTCATGATACATCGTGTGACTCGATTAAGTTTGACACCCGTGACCTAAACTAAATCCCTACCAGATATCAGGATACCTGTCTATAAAGATAGGAGTTCCTACGTGGAATGGATAAATGAGGCCACATTTAATGCCAAATCAGATGCCAACATTGTTTCTGCTCTAATTAAAGATCATCCATTTTTTGCTATTTTTAACTTATGCTCATAGATCTGAAGGACTTGTAACCCACTCCTACAATATGATCCACTTAGTTACAAATGGCAGATTGAATGCTGAATGCCGACACAACTGGAGCTTCCTTGGTTTTTAGAGTTCAGTCCCTAGTTTATGGCAGGATAGGGTAGGAAAACACTGAGACTGTCAGTGAGTGAAGTAGAAATGTTAACTGATTTACAAAATTAACTAACTTACTACCAGATCTAGAATGCAGTTTTAATGAAAACTGACCTCCCTATCTGGAGGGCAGGGAGGAAGTTTGCTTTCCTTTGTAAAATAACATGGCAGATCTTCTTACATAGTTTTTATTTGTGAGTTTTAGCCATTTTTCATTCTCAATGTAGTTAGAGTATATTTCACATGATTTACCGGCAATGTAAAGTCTGTTTACCTAGATTTTGACAGGCTGTTAAGATTCACTTCAGTGCTTAGGATATAATCATGGTTTTGCCACAGCAAAAGGTGAATTATACAATCAACAACACACAATTGTTGATAACTAGACTATCTGTGACCCGTTGGGTCATCCTTTGAGAGAAAAGATGCACAGTCTGATGTGAGCAGAATGAATATTAAATTTTCCTGAATTTTATTGCTATTGCTTTGGTTCCCTCCTCTGATATCTTTCTATACAGTGTAATTAGACAGACCATGTATTTTTTTACCCCAATGCTGGATGGTCCTGTTATCCTTTCAGAAGAATATGTTTATCACATCATATTGTTTGCAATGGCTGCGAAGAAGAGGCAAAAGCACATGCTTATTGAACTGATATGGATTGCTGTAATTTTATATGAACTTTACTGAAACCTATAGTTGCAAATTCATGCTTCAATGGATATCACATAATTACAAGAACACTCAACAGCCAGAATGTTGCAATGAAAACTGGTCTGAACAGTGTGGAAATTTCAGTTCCACGGGAATAATGATAATTTTTAAGGGTATTCTTATCTTAGCAGATTTGAGGTAGTTTCACTGAAAAGTTATTGCAGTATGCAATGTACTGTGAGCTGGAGCAAACTCTGACTTCCAGCTGGCTTCCCCTTTAACTTTGCATATAGTCTTTCTAATAGACAGCCTATGAAATAAAGGATTGTTTTAAAGAGGATCTGTTAAAAATATGATGCTAAATCACAAATATATTCAAAAAGGGTCTAGGCCAGTGGCAGCAAACCTTTTACTTACCGAGTGCCAAAAAGGACATGCTTTGCATGTGCCATCCACATGCGCTGCATGTGCAACCACACCATCTGCGCATGCATGCAGCTTTTGCATGTGTAATGCATGCGCTTTGCACACAGGCACTCACGCACACATGAGTCTGAATATCCTTTTTTACTTCATTGAGTATATCAAACAAATTGTACTTGGGCCATACTAACTATTGCCAGAAGAGATAGAAGATTGAAAATAGTATACATGGAGATTTAAAACACTTTTGCATTCATTTATTTATTATCTCAGAAGTAGTTACTTGGCATTACCTTTTTCCAGTGACTGGCCAAAGGTAATTCAACTGGCTTTGTTTTAGGCAATCCTAGAACTCACAGTCTCCTGGTTTCTAGCTTGGAATCTTATTTAGTGCATATACCTGATGTCATTGGCACAGAGAGTTTCAAAATTAATAGGTTTTTAACCTACCTGCCAAACTAATTTTATATAGACACTTTCTTTATAAAAATCTGGTTTACATTTGGGCATCAGTATGGTCGGTGTTAAAATCCCTTGAAAAAATAAAAACATCTTCACAATGTTTTAATGTAAACCAGGGTATAGATGACAAGCTTATCATTGTGACCCATGATGCATTAAGATTCTAAGCCAGTTTGGTCATTGTATGTAACACATGAGCTCCAATAATTCGATAACTGAGAGACTATCATACCAGAGAGATTTCAGCATTAGCTGATTAGAATTTCTAGATGGCACATCATCATTATCCACTATCTGCAAAAGCAGTTTTTCAGCCAAACCTTAACTGCCAAAAATGAGTGATTTCCAGAACTTATCTGTTTATAGTTGATTGTCAGTTGTAGGTTAATGAGAACAGCTAATTCACCAGCTGCTCTACCTCTGTTCATTTACCTAATAATAGGACACACTCTAGCTTGAAGCATTCCAACAGAATCTTAGGGATTTTGGGTTCTTGGATCCAGGTTTGTTTGATATGTTAAATGAGGGATGAGGAAATACAATCCACATTTTAATGTGTGCTTACCTCATTAATCTTTCCTGAATGTAAATAGGCAAACTGACAGTTGTATGTTGACATGCACTTGCCTAGGTATTATAAACCCTCTGTGTATCAAAAAAAAAGTATGTGCTAAACATGTATGTTTTGAGGGAAAGTTTACACATTTTACACAAAAGCAGGCACAAAAGGCATACTATGAAAAATGTGCAAGAAAATTCACAATGAGGCAAAACTACAAGGAATGATTTAAACTGAAAAAAATTAGAAGCAGAAAGAAAATTAAAGTGATAGATTTTATCATCTATACATAAAATGCATTGTTTTAAGAGTAAAACAGAGATGTCAATACCCTTTTCACGGATTGCTATTTTCTACTAAAGCATTTTAATATCTTTATAGGCCATAGAATTAGAATAAAATGTGACACAGCTTAATGGGGTCTGTTAAAGGTTGCTGAATTTATGACAGCAGATGCTTTTTTTTGATAGGATTGATCATAACAGTTAAAGCTAATTCTGGAATATTCAGATGGCTTCTATTTTTCAATCAAGGCCTTTCAGGCAGTGACGCTGGAATCAAATTATACTTACTGATATCCTTGCAGTCCTATGTGCCATCAAAGATATCAGTCTTATTTCTTGCATTTGTCACTGATTAATAAATATCATCGTCTCCTTAGGAAGGACATATTACTCAATTACATAATTTTTTAAAGTACAAACACAAATAAAGATAATAAGAGACTGGATGAAAACAATTTTTTCAACAAATAAATTAGCTCAGAAAAATAAAAAAAATTATTACAAGAGAAAGTTCAAGGAAGTTTTCTCAAAATACTTCACTGAAAACTATGATATTTTTATTGTTTCACTTAAATAATAGATGAATATTGGGAGTGTAATTGTTTTGGAGCACCCAAACAAAATTAGGGTGTAACAAAATATTCCTTTGAATTAATATTAAATGTTCATTGGCACTATGAATACATAAAATTGTTATAAAATGAATCATGGATATACTTTAGATAATGTTTTTTTTTTGTGCCTTTGAGTCACTGTTGAATCCTGGCAACTGCCTGAAGAAATCCCTGCAGTTTTTCTGTCTAGATTTCACAAGTAGTTTGCCATTGCCTTCTTCCTAGGGCTGAGAGAGAGGGACTGGCCCAAGGCCACCCAACTGGTTTTGTGCCTAAATGATCTTCCAGTTTCTAGCCCAGTGCCTTAACCATTACACCAAATTGGCTAAAGATCAGATCTGACTACCATATGGGCAGGTATCATTATTGAATAATAATGTTTACAATGATTCGAGCTAGACTGAAAATAAATTTGTGAGAAGACGTTATTCTTGAGGATCAATGTGGATCTTTACCTAGAATTAAAGGACAATATTAGAAATGTATTGGGCAGTTTGGACTATTTTGAGCAACTTAAGGGAAAACAAACCACATTCATGTTCTTAAATATAGACAGGCCTTTGATACTAGTCTTTCTTGTTCAAAGTTTTGGAAGATATGAGAGAAAACTATAAAATGGGTAAGATCAATTTATACTTCACAGAAGGCAGAAATAGTTGTTAATGGAAATTGAGATACAAAAAGGAACAAGGCAAGGAGGCTCATTCTTGTTTATTTTAGTTCTTGAAATATTGAATAGAGATATAATCAAATCAAATCAAATTAAATCAAATCCAAATAAGATAAGAGAATTATGGAAGGAAAGATTTAAAAAGAAATGTATAAGGTCAAGGCTTTTTCAGATGATGGTGTTGGTTTTGGAAGATCTTTTAAAGAGAGAAACATTAATGAAAAACAAAAAAAAATGATTTATTCAGAACTGATGAATAAAACTCAATAAAAGCAGGTGTGTTGTAACCTTAGAGTAAGAGGTGAATTTATAATTATAACTTCTAAAAAGATCGAAAGCCACTTCTTTATATCTTTTTTCTTTCTTTTCTATTTTGCTTTTCCTTTTCCTTTTTTTGCATTTTTTGCTTACTTTGATTTCTTTTTCTTATTTTTTTATTTATACAAGTAGTCCTCAAGTTACAACCACAATTGAGCCCAAAATGTATGTTGCTAAGTGAAACATTTATTAAGTGAGTTTTGCCCCCTTTTATGACTTATTTGCCTCAGTTGTTAAGTGAATCACTGCAGTTGATAAGTTACTAACATGGTTATTTAGTGAATCTGGCTTCCACATTGACTTTCCTTGTCAGAAGCTCACAAAAGGGGATCACATGACTTTGGGACATGAACCGGTTGCCAAACATCTGAATTTTAATCAGATGATCGTGGGGATACTAGAAAGGTCACAACTGTGAAAAATGGTCATAAGTCACTTTTTTCAGTGCCACTGTAACTTTGAGCCGTCGCTAAATGAATTGTTGTAAGTCGAGGTCTACCTGAATTTGTTTATATTATTTTTTATCTTTTTTCTTATAACTTTAATAAAACTATATTAAAAAATGAAAAGAGTCAATTTTGCTTTTTTCACTATGATCATCTTTGGATTAGATTACGGTACATTTGCCTGAGTATGGAATAGATCACTATATGCAAAAGCTTTCATAGCAACTGGTCCGATGAACATGCAATGTCCCAGCTATTTTGGAAATATCTTTTATATAGGTCTGTACAGATAGATTTTCACTTTTTAGATATGCCTCTATACACCCAGATAGTGAAAGATGGGATTCAAGAAGCAACGTGCTCAGGTGTCTTATTTCCTTTTTCAATTTATATGGTTGTGGAATAATTTGTTTATTAAATTTATTGTGGATTATATAACTATAATCACTGCATTATGTAAAAGCTATTCATGATTCTTTGAATCTTCAAGGTAAGGCCTCCCTGTACAATATTCAACAATGCCATTCCAATTTCTCTTGATAGCAAACACTTAATTTATATTCAGTAAACATACTGATATAACAAGCTAATATCGAATTAATTAAATCCTGATCTACTAAAGGCTTCTATATTTGGGCTGTAAAAATTTAACTATTGGATGGCACCAATGGTACAGAAAACTCAGCTTATTGCTATTTAATAGTCTTCTGAATTTTTTGTAGCCTGGGAACATGATAGACCTAGGGTAAATTATTTATGTCAGTTGGGTTGCACAGTACACTGAAGTATAAACCAAAGACACTCTCAGATTTCATGTCAAATATTGGCTGAGTTCTCATGTAAGGTTAGTCTATGCTGAAGGGTAGCCGTATGGTTTATAGCTGTGCATGCTGTAGGAAACCAACCATTGACTTGGCCTTCTGTTTCATTTTATTCCTTCTTCTGATCATCGGTTCAGTGCATAAATTACTCCTTAAGTGCTTCTAAAAAGCTTGATCTCTTATGTGGGCTACTGAAACATCCAGAATTCTTACGACAGATATGATAGATTATTCTTAAAAATGTTGTTTAGCTATTTTTTTAAGGTTCACAAACTATTACGATGGGTATATTTTAAATGCTCCATTATTTTTTTTGTTTTCAGATGAAAGGCTTTCCAAGCAGGAATACAAAGGCAAAGCCTTGATATTTAATATTTGAGAAATTAAGCTTCGAATTCCTGTGTTAATTAGGCCAAAGGAAACAAGTTTTGTTGTCATTACACAGTTCTCACTTTAAAATCTCTTTTTCAAAGTCATCAGAATTATGGAACTGTAGCATTTGATTAGTTTTATGGCACCATTAATAAATGCTTGACTTTGGATAAAGTGGTAATTTAGAAAACGATAAGTGGAGGCTGCCCAACCTATTATTTTGTTTGATTGCATTACAGTTGCTTTCATGCCATTGAGATCCAGCTGTGCATGATTACATTAATTCTCATAATAACAAATAATGCACTGGTGCATTGCCAACACAACATGGTATAAAGCTGATATAGTTGTCTTAGTATTAAGTCACTATAATATTAGTTAACTGTAATTGGGGAGCAGTGAACTACTCCCATTAAAATAACATAGTACCTATATAGTTATCCTATATGTCCTGTCTGTTTTTCTATATTGGGTCATTTATGTTAGCTATGTTTGCTGTCTTGAGTTACTTAGAAAAATAACAACGGTGGGATACAAATAAATAATAGTTTTGTCATGATCGTATATATGGCACCACCAGCCCAGGGAGAACCATGAAGAAAAAGACCTAAAAAATAAGATAGGGAAAGAACTTGGAATTCAAGGATAAAAAAGAGAGAAAAGGAAGAAGAGAAGTGGAAAGGAAGTAACTCAGCTTATTTTATAGACAATGCATCCTATTGGGAAGAGCCACTGTATTTCCACAGTGCTTTGTAGAAGATTTTTGAACCTGGTTTGCAATTTCCTTTTCATCGATCAATCTTTCAATGCTAAAGGGGGAAAAAAAACCAATCACAGTATTCTCCAGTTGATGCAGAGGACAGTGCAAAAACTGGTTCAATTGTTGCTTCCCCAACCTACAAGAAATCCTCCAAATCTTTTTACTCCTATCACACACAACTCCTATCACCCCCCCTGCTTTTCTGTTGATGTAAGGATCATTTTTCTAACTGTAGGCAAAAACCCTAGAGTGATTACTACTGGAAATGAGCTGCTGAAGCCAGAGCCCTGGGGCTGTGCAGTGCAGAGAGGCAAGAAATCTGCAGAAGCTGTCTGCCCGTCAGCTTCACAGCTTCAGTGATTTCAGATGGAGCAAAACTGCAATAGAAATTAATCAACTTGCTGCTCAATATAGACAAGAGGAGGAATTCGCCCAGGTCCAAAGATTGTGAAGTGGTACAAATACTCTCCCTGGTCTCAGCAGATGATATCAAATCAGGCTTTATTTTATTTTTTTTAAAGATTTTGCATTGGCAGAATGTTTACTTGAGATGTTTACTCTTGTTTTTATCAGTAGATCCTTCAAACCTGTAATGTCATCTCCATTATTCTTTGGTGTTTGAAGTAACTGGCCTAATCAGCAGTTACCCATCTCCTAAATATGGACGTGCATCTCAAAATTATATTTGGCCATAACATGAGTGCTTAGCAGATATCCACCAACAGGCTGTTGCATCAGTACTCCTCCTGCCCTCACATTCATAAAACAAGAAAATCCTTGAAGTGACGTCCTATTAATGAAGTTCCAGTGTGCTCATGGGGGGAAGGAATGTTGGGTATCTTTGAGCTAATCTTGACTTCTGGTAAGTGCCTGAATAAGTCCCTGCAGTTTTCTTGGCAAGATTTTGGAAGTGGTTTGTCATTGCCTGTTTCCTAGGATAGAGGGTGGGGGGACTGGCCCAAGATTACCCAGCTGGCTTTGTGTCTAAGGCAGGAATACAACCCACAGTCTTTTGGTTTCTAACCTGACGTCTTGATCAATACATCAAACTGGCTCTTAATGTATGAGGGTTATCCACAAAATAGATTACGTTTTGCGATAGAAAAAAAAAAAAACAGTGTAGGAAAAAAAATTATTATATACACTTGAAAGTGACACTTAAATACTACTTTTCAACATATTCACCGAACAAA
>JAEANM010025983.1:0-10834 GCA_017656035.1 Myanophis thanlyinensis
CTGCTCAATTAACCAGAAATCAATAATTTGAAACCAGAAACAGAATTTTTTTGAAAATTTGTTACACAGTGTAATCTAATAGCAGGATTCTTACAAGGTCAAAATTGGGACAGGAGCTTGACAGAGCAGGGAGTATGACTAAAAATATTAATAAATGAAGAAAATTGCCGAAACACAGACTGAATTTTTGAAGGAAATGTATGACAAAGTAGAGTTTACTAATTAAAAAACTACCACTCCTTGTTTGAAAAGAAACTTGCTTTCAGTATTTGCTTTTTCACATCCTGCTATAATAACACACCAGAAAAAATAAAAATTCAACAAATAAAAGAACCAGGCCCTTCACTTTCAACGCATACTAGTTAACATTTGCTCTCACTAATTAGTCTGCCTACTACTGATGAATCAACCTGAATTTTAATTGACTCATCTATCAATTAACAATTCTTTCATCACTATTCTTTCTTCAGCTTTTGGGAAGGAAATAAGAGAAAGACTCAGGAAAATCCATTTCCCTGATGGCTCAAGAATCTGGGATTCATTTCCATTCATCAATAGCTACTTTGAGAACTGGAAATGTCTGCTTCTTGATTCTATCATCTGCTCCAAGTGAAACCCTAACATGCTTTAGCCTGTATTCATTCTTTATTTAGTAGTATCACTTCCTTCCCACCTGTACATATTACATCTCTCTCACATATATTGATATCTCAATATGCCTGCTTAAAGAACAATAAACTAATATACAATATGTTGACAGAAATTAGAACTAAAGTAATGGATGGCTGCTAATTTAAGGATTTTAGTATGCAATAATTGCTCATATAGGGCAAGAATATATGAACAATATTCATACATTTCTGTTGAGTTACAGGTAATGCAACTTTTTAAAGCATCTAATTGAATGTTGGTTTTAGGAAAGTAAATGAATGACTGTCCAAATTGATCAATCTAATTAATCTTTATTATAGTCACTGACCAGCAAATAAAAGCATTAAAACAATAATAGTTTTTTTTTTTAAAGGCAGAATAATATATTGCGATTGGTAATGGATTAAAAGTGGACAGTTAAAGTTTGCCTAATTTTACATACAGCATAGCAGAATTTGGCCACGTTCAGAGAAAGAACTTCATACCAATCTGATAACAGTAGTTACACATAAAAGTATTTCCAGATATTTTATTAGTTAAATTGAGTGTGATATTAATTAAATACTGTGCAGGAATATGCTACACAATGCTGTTAATCAGATAAAACCACCCCTGAGAGCTACAGAGACACAAGGTGAAGGAAAATATTTTTCAAATGAGAAGAACAGTTACAGAATTCCAACTATTAAGGCTGGGGTTTTTTTTACTTCCACCAAGCCATTTTAGAAGGAACAATTCCTTGCTATGTATCTTTCACAAACAGTCTTTAATGATGAAGATTGAAGTTCATCAAAAGCTTGTGTCACTATAAATGCCTCGATTTTTAAGGTGCCACAAGTGCTTTGTTGCTCTTGTTATCTCATCCTTGGAGCCATCTGTGCCATTGAAATAGTAAGGCCCTACAGGTAGCCATTACTACCTGCTGCTGCTATTGTTCAACAAAATAAAGCCATCCCTGCAGGAGTCTTTTGTGGTACAATCTGGACCCTCCCCTATGTGATTCATCTGTAGCCCAAAGTGGGTTGCTCTGCCAGAACAGCTACCCTAGCTTACTATGTTTGAAGAAAGTGTAACCACAGGTCTACAGTATTGCCCAGTAGGACGCAGGCCTGTGATTGCCTTGCACCTGAGCACCGTCAGGTAACCCATTGCAGGAAGCCTGTAATTTGGCCTCTGAAGAAATTGGATCCCTGGCATTTCCTCCAATCCACCTGTGCAATTCCTTTTTGGAGCTTTGAAGTAAGAGACTGGCCAGAGGGGCTTCATTAGCAAAGGGTTACAGTTTGATTTGCAGAGACCCCATGTTGGGACCTGGGCCGACCCTACTGTCAGACCAGGAGAGTTAAACAGAGGTACCTTAATGAGGAATGTAGGTTAGCTGTATTTGTGACTAGCAATAGTTGTTCTCAGGTAGAGATGTTGTACAAGAAAGAAACTGCGAAATAAACGACTAAAGATTCAGTACTTCTTTGTATCTACATTAATATCTTCTTAAGCATTTCAAAAGAATCATGCTTTACTCTTCATTTTAAAAATATCATTGTCAAGGCTATTTCTTGAGTAGTGTATGCTTTTTGGAATACAATCAATTACATTAAATATTAAACAATGAACATTAGACTGAGAAATTAACATTTATTAAAGTTGTACAGGGCTTCAGATATGATAGCAAAAAGGTGTTTTGGAGAGTATAGAGAGCATCTGTGGCTCCTGTCAGGAATTCCTTCCACATTTTTGTGGAATGCTCTCAACAAAAAAGATGGAAACAAAACAATTAATACATTTAGAATTGTTCACTTTTCACCACTAAACTCAATAATGGGGCTTTGCTCAGTATTATCTTTAGCAAACAAACAAAAAAGCTTGGACCATTTTTGTCTTTTATAATCTTTGCTTAGATCCAGGTATTAAATAATATGATCAAAGGAAAACAAGGAATCTGTTAGATCCCCTCTGCTGAAACCAGACAGATGAAATTAGAAACTGAAAGACACTCACCTGAAAGCCAGCATCTAAAATAAGCATTTCAACAGAACTTCTCTCTCTTGTTGTGGGGAAAAATGGAGGAGGATGTAGTATTAGGTATGCTTGACACATTGAGTTATTTTATACAAATAATAAAGGTGTGATAAAATTTTTTCTAAAATTAATAAATACACATAAAAACTATAACAAATCAATAATTACTTCATGAATATGGGTATCTGCTTTTGTGCAAATGTTCTTCTTGAGATAATTGAGACATCTCAAGAGATGGGTTACAGTGTTGACTGAGATGAGCATTAGCGCACTTTCAAACTTTTTATAACTTTGCTGAAGTTTGCTTTTGTTTATTCTCTGCACTACTTATCCCTTGTATCCTTAGGTACAGCAACATTATTGCTACAAGTCTTCAAGTAACTATTTTTGTGACTCCAATCACATGAAAAAAGTATGTACAAATATGCACATTTAGGATATGAATGTATGATCACATCTATTGTTCAATATATTCTATGGCTTAATCAATGAATTGATAACTCTTTTGACCAAAAGAAATCTTATATTTTCCCACCCAAACTATCTCCTAAAGCTGTTTTTTGCCCCCAGATTTGGCATTTATTTCACGAATGACTTTTGGGATCAATCAACTTGTTCACTGGAAATGCAGAATGAAAAATGGAAAGATTACATGCTGTCCATTTTCCTCTGTGCTAATGAACTATGGCTGGAATTTCTCTTAAAAGAAAAAAAATCATAGGCAATTCTAAGCACTGCAAACATTGTAGCACTGTTTTACATTTTTCAGCACTTCAACGTGTCTGTTCTATAGATTTCAAAATATTCTGGCTATGTTATTGATCTGCTAAGGGAACTAAAAAAATATGTGCATAGTTTGTTTTTCTTCTTTTGATGGAGCAGCTTTTACTCTGAAGATTGTATACTGCATCAAGAAACTCATAATTATAAGTACTTGCTTGATGAAAAAGATTATAAAGAGTCATGTACTATGGAACAGAATGGTATTTACCATTTGCCTGGAGTGAATTTGGGTTAGTAAGATAATACCTGTCAGACGAATAGGTAGTGTCAAGTATTAAATTGGATGTACAGAATTGGAAAAGTACACCTGCTGCATTATAAGTTCCTTGTTTTCTTTCACTACATTTGAAAAATTCTTCTCTCATTAATTTCTGCAGAAAAACACGGTTACCTGCATTTCAGCAATGGGATTCTTCCCCTGTAGCTTCTATTGCCTCGTAGAGAAAGATGCAACCATTCCTGCTTAGCTTTCTTCAAACAGAGGCTTTTCTGCCTCTGATTACATATTTGTTGTGTATTTACAAGCAAGCTTCCATGGAATGATTGATCATGGTCAGAGGAAAAGAAAATTTAAAAAAGAAAAACTACAGAGAAAAATTGGGTTAGTTAATATTTCTGCTTTCCTGGCTACAAGCATAATCGTATTATTATTACTGTTATTCTTTAAAACGTCTACAGACTGTTGGTTATGATTTATTGTTTGCAGAGGCAATTAAAAAAATTCCCTTCCATTGGAGTTTTCTTAGTTCCGGGGCACTGTACATTCATGTTTATATACTGTTTTATATTTTGATGTTTTACTACCCAGAGTCCTCTTTGAAGGAGATGGGTGGTTCAAAAATGAGAAGAAAAAAATGAATGAATCAATGAATCAGAATAGAGCTGGAGGGAATCTTGGAGGTCTTCTAGTCCAGCCCCCTATTCAATCAGGAGATTCCATGCCATTTCAGACAAATGACCATCCAGGCTCTTCTTAACAACTTCCAAGTTATGAAGCACCCACAACTTCTGAAGGCAAGCCATTCCACAGGAAGTTTCTCCTCAATTCCAGGTTGCTTCCTCCTTGATTAGTTTCCATCCATTGTTTCTTGTTCTGCCCTCTGGTGCCCTGGAAAATAAATTCACCCCTTTCTCTTTGTGACAGCCTCTCAAATACTGGAATACTGCTATTGTGTCCCCACTTGTCCTTCTTTTCTCTAGAAAAGCAAATTTGATGAGTTCCCCTCCTATTCCCTCATCTAAGTCATTTATGAAGATATTGAAGGGTACTAGAATTAAGACAAAACTTTGTGGTACCCCAATGATTACTTCCTTCCATGTAGAAGTAGCACCATTAAGGACTAGTCGTTGAGTATGGTTTGTCAACCAGTTACAAACCCATCTGGTGGTGATCTTGTCTGTCCCACAGTTTTCTAGCAATAAGTAAACAAATAAGTAAAATAAGTAAATAAATATTAGTTCCATTTAATTTTATTACTACATTTTTTTCTATCTAATTAATGGGGACAATTTTGTATTTTTCCATTATTTTGTTTAACTGTATATCTTTATGTGTTCTGATAATTAAATAAAATAGAAGCTACTTGTAATACTACTATAAATGAGAAGCACTATTACAATATTGCATTTCACTGGAAAACACTTAAATAGTGTGTCAAAGTAATTATCCATAGCCGCACTTCTTCAACATATTCACTGAGGCAACAGGTTCAAGTCTGTCGTCTTGTGCTCATGCAAACATGCTCCCACATGCACCTCCATGTGTCAGATGAAGTAGGCACTGACACCATATGTAATATGTATTGTATCTTATTCAGGCCAACCCAAGGCCTTTTGATCGAATTCTAACCTAACTAACTGGTTAGAGCAGGGAAATTTGCCAAAAGGTGATGAGGTTCAACAGTGTAGCATCAATGAGGTGTGGTCCTAAATCTATGAGACATGTCAGAAGAATAAAATGTAATAAAAATAATCAAAAGATAAGATAAAATATCTTTTTAATATAGGATTTGAAAACACAGCAACTGATTTAATGGACTTATTTGGGTGATATGTACCTATTAAAGTCAGCGTTGAATAGGCTTTTATGAGCCAAAAAACCCTTACATATATGAAGGAAAAATGGAATTTAAGAGAAACCATATGCTCTTTTGAGCATAAAATGAAATGATTGGCAGCCACAAACAGTATGGATTGGCACTCTACAGGAGAGCCACAGCTGAGGTTACATGGTATTCTGAGAAACCTGGAGCCAGAACAATTGCCAACGATAGCAAACTTTCAGGTCCAAAAGATTTGGCTTATTAAATATAAAATACACTAAACTAAGATTAATTTAACTGAAGGTTTACCACAGCTGTGTTTAGCTATCTACAGAGCATTAACACTGTATGCTTAAGAGCACAAAGCTGTATATTCTTGTACCATTCTTATTCTCTTGAATAGACTGAAAAATCTCATTCTGTTGTAGGACACGTTTAAGAAATTGTGATTTGTATGTCTTACTGAGTATATGCAATAAATTATTCTTAATTTTTTTCCAGATTAATTATATATTTGTAATTAAAATTCTGGTTTGTAGCTTTTTTTGTGCATAATTCTTATTAAACAGATCAGATCTACTAGCTAAAAGTGCTTGGTAAACTCTTATACTAATCAATAGATTCTAAATATGCAAAATAGTCATAAAAAACAAGGACTGATTGGCTAACTCTTTTAGACTAAGTCACCAGTTCACTGTGGCCAGGTATACCATCTCTTATCCTTTGGAGCTTCATGTTCTGCCGGACACCATTTCAGTTTCTATTATAAGCTTCAGTAATACCGTAGTACCTTAAGGACATTAACAGGTACATTCTCCTACTGGGAAAAGATAAAAGATAAACAATTTCATCTGGAGTTATTTCTGTAGCTTATTCTGAAAAGAAGAAACCTGTTCCTCTAGTTCACACAACACAGAAAGACTAGATTTTAGAGTGCCATTTGTGATTGCAAGTTATGTCTGCTTACCAGAAGACGAAGACATATGTAGGACTATACTCTCCTTGATTAAACCATAATATGGTTTAGTCTGTCATGTAAAGCAAGCCTAAAATGGCATGACCAAGACATGAATAACAATTGCCAAGTCAGAATAGCACAGTAAATGTAATTATGCAAACACACCTAGGTGCTACTGATATCTGAATACCCATGCGCTATGATTTCTCAATATTATTTACAACTCAGGTTGTAATAGGGAATAATTGAATACCCATAGCACATAGTTGCAATATTAGCTCTTCCTCCAGACCAGTCCCACCCACAATGAATCCAGAATGAGAAAGATAGCTTAGCTCAGCAGTACTGAAGAAACTTGAATTAGTGATTATCAACAAGATGAGTAGGATGTTGTTCATATGTTACTATTAAATAAAGGGAGTCAGAACAGAGGGAAAAAAGTATGTATTGGAACACCTTGAAGATGAGCCATAAAAGGATCATTTAAGCAAATTAGGCCATTCCAGTTTCAGGGGAATAGGTAATCCAATTCCAGCATGTCTTTGTTTCAGTCATATCAATTATCTAATAAAGTATTCTCAAGGTGTAAGTAAATATTATGAATCATTATAGCTTTGAGCCCATAAAGATCTATCTTCATTGGCTACAATCTACACTTAATTACAGAACATACTTACCTGGACTAGTTAGGGAGACAATCAATTCTTCTTTTTGTTGTGCCATATCCATCATTGGATATTGGTCATCATGTTGGCGATCCTATTTTTATCAACAGCCGCATGAAAAAGTGCTGTTGAGTTTTGTCCAAACCAGTTCCTTAGATTTTGAAGCCATGATATTCTTCTTCTACCTGGACCTCATTTGCCTTCAATTTTTCCTTGGAAGATTAAGTGAAGTATGCCATATTTTTCTGGGTGTCACATCACATGTCCAAAATATTATTTCACTTTTTTATGGTTTTGATTATTTCCCTTGTGTTTCCCAGGCGGCTTATCACCTCTTCATTTCTGGTTTTGTCAACCCAACTTATATGTAACATCTACCTGTACGTCCACATTTCAAATGCTTCTAGTCTCTTCAAGTGACTTTCTGTCAGAGACCAAATCTCCACTCTGTAGAGTAGAATAGCAGAATAATCAATACAAATTCACTAATCTCAGAACTGAAAATTCTAACCTCAAACTGCACAGTGTAACTATGAATCAAACTACTACTTTCTGAGTAAACAGTGTAGTAGTGCAAACCTACAAAAAAAAGGTAGTGTTGGTAAGCCCAATTTAGTCAGTCCTTAAAAGGGGGTATGTGTGGATTGGCTGAGAAAACAAGATACTCTGTAATGGAATATGCAACCAAGGTTAACTAGCTCAAGTCATTTGCCTGATCAATGGGGAAGTAGCCATGGAAATAATGAAATCTCACTAATAGTCAACTATTTATCGGTCCTGAAGACTGATGAGATACCAGACTAGACTGGAAAAAGTAGGTGAGATGATACTCTGTATTTCCTAAAAATGGTGGCCTTGCACTTGGTAAAGAGCCTGTATAGGATTAGAGGCAGAATGGGTTAATTATGTTATATAAACTAGGCAACTGGCTCTGCTTAAACCATTTGTGTTTATTTCATATTAAGCCAAACTAAAGATATACGCTTCATATGTTGTATAAGGTGCTACATATAGCATTACACAATGTCAGCAGTAATCTGTACACTTTTGACCTTTCGTTGTTCTGATGTTTTTCTTTGCCCATTTTTCTTGAATTCAGTTTTCATTTAGTCCATTTCTTTGGCACTTTCATACTTTTACTGGCTGATTTTGTTGCTGTTGTGAGATTGTATTTGCATGAATCCTTTTTTCAGTATAGTTAGTTTGAGCATTGTGAAACAGCAGTCTAGAGTTGTTTTTAAAACAATTGCTTTGCTTGATCAGAGTTTTGATGTCTGAAAAATACTATAAGTGGGTTCTACAAGGTCAAAGTAATGGAAGATTGCTTTCTGAGCATGTAAAAAGGACATTCTAGTACCACCAGCTCAAGACAGTACAATCACTGGTTGGGGATACCAAGAGTTTTAATTTAGCAACATCTGAAAAACTATACATCTTCTATCCTTGATCTAGACCAGGGGTGTCAAACTCAAGGCCCAGGGGGTATTTAGATCTGGCCTGTGGGACCACCTTGGAAACAGTGAAGGACCAGCCTATGATGCTTCTGCCAGCAAAAATGGGCTCCCATGCTCAGTTTTCACTGGCAGAGGGTTGCAGGAGGCTGTGGCAGCCGAAAATGGAGCTCAGGAGCCTCTTTTCACTCGCAGAGCACTTGGGAGTAATGTCAAGATGGCCACACCAACCCTGGCCATGCCCACCCCGGTCCCCAGAGGTCAATCACAACCATAATGCAGCCCTCAATGAAATCAAGTTTGACACCCTTGGTCTAGACAATGAACATTATAGTTTGGGATCCAATTTGCCTCCATACTTTTGAGTAGTTGCTTTTTTATGTTTGTCTGGAACTCTTGTCTAACTTATACAATAGTCACTTAAGTTGTGCCTTCACTTGGTGTGATGATGGATTGGTGTTATTTATTTAAGTCAATATATTGATTCTACCACTGGCATCGTGTCACTGAAACATTTGTCTCATATTAGATCAACTTGTTTCTGGAGAATAAAATGCTTTGCATATCCTCCTAGAATTCCATGGTTTTGCTCATATTTCAGGACTGTACACAGGAAATTTGCCTATTTAGACGACCTTAACAATTTGAAAGCTTACATATTCTTACAGAGATAAAAAAAAGTTAGTCCAGGTAAAAACACTATCTTTACGAATACCACGTCACTCTTGTCTATCAAAGATATATATGTGATTAATATAGGGTTCTCCCCCCACCACACTTTTATTATTCCAATAATTCTTAACAGAGGGAAAGCAATAATTCCTTTTTTATGGTGCAAGGATCATGGAACACAGCCAACAGTGGATGAGAATAAGAGACAAACTCTCAATGAATACTAACTCTGGCAGAACCAGTTTAGTTGGTCTAGTTGTGTCAGTAGCATGGAGGAAGGTTTCTTTTTGATATGACTAGGACAACAGGTTAGTGATGCTCTTATACACTGGTCCGTTCACTTGCCACTAATGATCTGTGCACATGACAGGCCTGTTCTTCGCCTTAGAATGACTTGGCAGTGTTTCTTATGGCCTGTTTATGCTCTGGCCCAACAGGGAGTGGCATGTGGTTCTTAAGCTTTTTAAGTGCAGGGATACATGAAAAGGTTACTATTCCATCTCCAGCTGTTGACATCTTCCTATTTGTGTGCAATATAGACATTGCCTTGATACTCAAGGTCAGTCAAAACTAACGTTAATGAGGCATGTGAGAATCACCCCAAGATCTTGCATCACATGTTCAAACAAGATAGTAGGTAAAGAGTGTTGTTAAGTGATGAGAATCAGAACAATCAAGCAGAAGACTTTATACCATTCCAGACATGGCTGTCCGGTCTCTTTTTAAAAGCCTCCAGTAATGGAGCAGCCACAACTTCTGAAGGCAAGCCATTCCACTGATTAATTGTAGGAAATTTCTCCTTAGTTCTAGGTTGCTTTTCTCCTTGGTTAGTTTCCATCCATCATTTCTTGTCTTGTCTTCTGGTGCTTTGAAAAATAGGCTGCCCCCCCCTTCTTCTTTGTGGCAGCCCCTCAAATATTGGAACACTGCTATCATGTCACCCCTAATCACTCCCCTTAACGAAGAGGGAGCCAACCTATTTTTCAAATCATATTGTAAGAAAACAAAAGTGAGACCATTAACTCTTTTTTGTAATGGAGAATTCTGCTAGTTTTATAATTTTTCTGCTTCTTTAATGCTTTCTCCCACTCCCAAAATACACCTAGTCTTTATTAATGACAACTGCAGATGATCTTAAATGCCAGGCTAGTTTTGTATCCCTGGATAATGTCCATACTTGCTATCCATTAGATAGAACCCTGTAAGGATTCTGTGCTGGCTAAATATGATTGTGCTTTCAATGTATGAGGAATAAAAGAGAAGTTTATTCCTCTCTCCTTTTTCTTTTGTCCTTAGTGGGAATAGTCATAACACTTTACAATGAGCAAAGTTCAGAACACTATTCTTTTACAACTCTATAGCCAAATATCCTTCTATGTTCTACTCAGAGGAGCAAAATTAAAAAGTATAGTTTCATCTGTATTTTATGTTGCCTTATCTTACTCAATGTCTTCAGTCATTTTAAGGGTGGGGTAAGGTGAAAGGCTTTAGTGTAAGGCTTTATAGACAATGATCCTGACTCTGTTACCCCTGATGCAGTGGACAGATTGCTGGGTGGCCTTAATGCCACCACTTGCCTATTAGACCCCTGTC
>JAEANM010025984.1:0-10834 GCA_017656035.1 Myanophis thanlyinensis
TCATTCATTCATTCATTCACATTTATATACCGCCCCATTTCCCTAAGGACTCGGGGCGGTTCACAGCAGATAAAACAGAGACCTACTGGTTCTGATGGTCATTAGGACAGATAACCAGTTGTTAAATTATTTGAATCCCATCATTGCTAGTATGTAACATTACAACCCAAGTACCAAAGATTGGGTCTTGTACCGTAAATCCATTATAGACATGTTGTAATTATGGTATCATTAAGGTTAGGTACAGACAGATGTAACAACTGTTCTCTTTTCAATTCTAGAAATGCCTATTATTTTGGTCAATGAAGTAAATACAATCACTTTATTTATAAGATAAATGCTTATTTGGTTAGATTAAACTTAATAGATACCACAAAATTACTATTAATCTATTATTTACAGGCATATTAAAGAGGCATATTAAAAATATTTTTCTATTCGATTTAGAATATTATCTCATTGCAGCTGGGAATGACAGTGTAAGAATATAAGTTCACATAAACTGTGGGCAACATTTATGTATCATTATAACCTTCCTGATCAAGAGTGTTCTTGCTACTCATAATAGATTACATGAATGAATGAAGTTCAACCCAGATGTAGCTATCACCAACATCAAATGCACTTATTTTAGTTCTCTTTAAATACAGTGTAAAAAAACTGTGTTCAATCCATAATATTTAAAGGTATTAGTAAGGATGCTGGCACACTCAAGATGATCAGTATGTTGTCATTATTTGTACTTAATGTTTGTATTTTCTGGAGAGCTCAGTTTCAGTTAAATAAGCCTAATTGAATTTTGTGTGCATTTGCTTTTGGCATTCAGAATTTAGCTACTCTCTCCCTCTTGATGCAGCATTTGCTGCTAAATGTTTGCTTATTTATTGGATTTTGTTACTACATTTTCTTAGACTTTGGCTGAATTATTGTGGCTTAGATGTTTCAATGTATTGTTCATTATGAGATTTTCTGAGGGAATCCAATTCATATTTAAATTGGGAAAAAATGGGGCACATGAGATTAAAAATAAGACTACTGCTTTATATTTATGTCATGGATTGATATAGATTATCATTCTAGTTTCTCGCCCAGATTTATTTCCACATCTATTAAATTATTATGATTTTAGAATTTTGTTTGAAGTTAGTTTTGTGGTTACATAATTATTATGAGGAACTGAAGTTTATTTTGGTTTGTTACAAACGTTTGGATAACTCTGTGGCTTTTTGGGTTGGACCCATTTCCAAATCTGAAAATCATACTAATATGAAGGGGAAGCCAAAAAGTTGAGGACAGTGTAGATGTTGATATGCAAACTGTTCTTTGTTGACTTTATAACAGTTCATGAATGTAATGGGTGATTATGGGATGGTGTGCCAGAATAGAAAAATAATGCAGAAAATGAATCCACCCAGTTGCCCAACATAAACAGCAGCTGAGAGCAGTGGCCATTCACTGCAGGTGTAATGGTGTGCCAGGCACTATAGCCAATCAGAGCCAGGGCTGTTACTGCAAAAGAAAAAAGTACTATGTAGACCAGCCAGCATGCTGATCAAGGAATTTTGTGAGTTTGTAAGTCCATACATCTTAAAGTTGCTGAGGTTAAGAAACATTGCTGTAGACTAGGGGTGTCAAACTCAATTTTATTGAGGGCCACATCAGGACTGTAGTTGACCTTGAGGGGGAGGGCATGGCTGACTAGGTGGGCATGGCCAGCTTGACGCTACTTCCCAAACTGCTGGCATGTTTCCTTTTCGCACTGGGTAGACTTGGCCAAAGCCACATTGGGTAGATTGATGTGAGTCAGCCCCTTAAAATTTCTGGGACAGCCCCCAGGCCAAATCTGACCACATTGCGGGCCGGATCTGACCGTTGGGCCTTGAGTTTGATACACCTGCTATAGACCATTCTTCTTGAAGAGCACATGCAAAAGACTAGAATTAGGAGGAAGCTGATGTCATTCATGAAATGGGGGAAATGGGAGATTTACCCTAAAAGTTTTCATTTTAGATGTATCTCAATAAAGTAACTTTTCTCAAAAGTGAAGGCTTGGCAGCTGAACTCCATTTCTGCAAGCAATATATCTAAGTAGGCTTTCCAAGTTATTTTTATATAGATCTTTGGATCTTTTGTTAAGCTCTTTCCTATATTGGTTATTTAAATATGTAAAGACTATCTTGACAAGAAAAAAATATTCAAAACTAAATTTATTTATATTTTTACCAACCATGCTGCTTTTAAGATATTGATAAGCAGCACATGCTACAGTTAAAGGCATATCTGCATAGTTTCTGGTGCTATTTTAACTACCATATGGTAATTTTCAGCTTTCTCTCTGGGCTAGTTTGCATATCATCATTCTTGTATTATATCTGCATGTAACTTTGTGACATGCATGTGATTCTCAAGAGTACATCTGTGTATTTAACATTCGGCATGAGTACTCTTCCAGAGGCTGTAGCTATGACAGCAAAATGCTTTCTGATCATCTGCACAGACATTATCTAGATTTTTAAAAATAAAGAAAAGAGATGGGAAGGAACTAGAAAATGGAGACATTGGAGTTTTATTTCTATGTATACAAACTCTGGTGTCTTTTCACCAACTATGCAATGTTCTTCATTAATGAATCCTGACTATCGTAATAGTCATCTTTCCCAAAAAATATAATGCAAACCTTACTATTGATCAAGTTACTAGTAGAATTAAAGTGTTAAACTCACTAGAGGACACATAGGGCAAGAAAGAAAATTAATTGTTAATAATAATAGTAAACTAGAATCTCTCTAGTTCTTGAAATCTTATTAAATTTTCTCATCTAGATTTTTCTATGCCTTGATTTGATTAGAATAGAATCTCTCTAGTTTTTGAAATCCTATTAAACTTTCTCATCTAGATTTTTTTATGGCATGATTTGATGCCATTGCAAACTGCAACTCTGTGTGATGCATCTAAGGATGTAATGCTAAAATATTTCACTTCTCATCTGTTAAAAATATGCAAATTGCTTGATAAAAATAGGTATAAAGTGAAAGAATAATGAAAGTAATTAATTACTGAGTGACTAATGTGTGAAGAAGAACACTGATGTTGCAGGATTCAAAAGTACTTTTTAATGTTAAAAGCAAAATATGCTGGTGTAGGCAACATCTAAGATTAATAAATGCCCTTTTCTGAAGTAGATTCAGTGCAAATATAGAGGGACAAGATGAATTAAAGGACTCCACTAGCAAATATAGGATGTCATTTCCTTGTCACTATTAGCTAATACATCCAGGCTTTTATCCTGGTACATCTCAGTAATGAACGTTCCTTGTAATAGATTGGTGTCTACACTTTTCTTCAAAATATCTGACTTTATAATTTTATTTACTTATTTTAATATTTTTAATGTGTGGTTGGGTTAAGTTAAAGAAGATCAGGTAAAGTTGCTCTTCCACAGTTTTTTCAGTCTGTTATTAAATGATGCCAATACCATCAATATAGAGTTATTGTTTAAGAGTTTCAGCATTCTAACATCTTGTTTTGAATTGAGCTAGTTCTGTGTATGAAATATAATCTTAATTGCTTCTACTTTATTGTTACAACGCTTCATCTCACTCACTTCAATATTGCTTGGTCAAATATAGGCAATATAATGTTCCCAGGAACAACTGTAAATGAAGAAGATTCCTTCTGTGTCTATGGAGATTCTCAATTATCCAATTGTCCCAAAATGTATTTTTCCAAAAGGCAACTGGACTTTCTTGAGGTTTTTTTTTATTGAAAAGAAGAATTCCCATCCAATAAATTAGATCTGAAGAAGCTTCTTGGATGAGAAATAAAACCATTTCAAAGAAAAAATAACATGGAAGATCAGTTGCCTTTTGGAAAAGCACCTTTAAGAAGACTCTAAGATTTCTTGACCTGTCTTTTAAAAACATTATAGTAACTTAAAAGTAGAAGAGATAATATGGGGTACCAGAAGTCCTTTAACATAATCATTCCAACAATGTCTCTATGCAGGTTTAGAAAGTAAAGGTAAAGGGAGGATTGCACTCCATTATTGTGGTTAGAGAAGCAACCAAACCAAATTGCCTCCTATTGAAAAGTTTTTTTATTATTCAATTCACCCAGCTTGGCAATCATTTCATGGATAGGGGAAAGTTCCCCTCCATAGCAGCCATTGTGGTTCTAACAGAATGGTGATTATGATCTCTTAATATTCAAAATGTACCTATTGTTTCAAACGTAGCTTATACATAGCCTTAATTGTCTTCCGCTCTCACAATTAGGGAAATAGCCAGGAAATGTTAGCCTTGTTTAGCGTTTACAGTTGTTCACTATTTATTGTATCTCTTTGTATCCTTCCTGATGAGCTACACCTGAGGAATCAAAAGGAATGATATACTATAAGATATGTGATGGCGGTAGAAGAAAAATCAACAAATGGATTGTTCTATCCTAACAAGAAGGACGTGCAAAATCTTGAAGAGGATTATGCTGCTTGCTTTATCTAGTACAGAAACCCTAAGAATATCTGCGTTTTTGCAACAGCTACAAACCCACTGGTATCATTTTCCCTTTGCTGTTTTTGCAGTGGTATTTCAAGAGACAAAGAATAAGTTCTGAAAAATACAGACAAAGAGCCAAGCTCCAAAAATAATGTACTGAATTATCCCCTTAATCCTGCAAATGTTTTGCAACCCAATGGACCCACAGAAGTTTACACACGAAGTAAGGAATCACCTGGTATAATCCCATCCAGAAGAGAAATAACACCCAGCAAAAAACTATCCTTCTTTTTCCTTGAAAACACCTGCTTCTGATGTTGGCTATCCAAGCCTATGAGGAAAACCCAGGACACTGCTGCTGTTAATCACTGCTTACATAGGTAAGAAGTCATTCAAATTCTCTTGAGGAATGTTCTGAACAGGGGACTCTTCCTGGTCCAGCCATAGACCCAAAGCCAAGTACAAACTGTGCTGCTTGAGCAGCTAAAGCACAACTCAAAATCAAAATCCATTCTCTACCTTGGGAATCAATGAACCACCCAATACAACTGCCAGTCAATTACCAAAACATATACAGGAGACTGTCCAACTTGAAGGTGGTGATGGTGGGCAGCAAGTAACTTTCTACTGTCCTCCTCACCCTCAAGAGAATGAGGCATTCCTTCTCATCTCTATTAATTGAAGACAGTGTACTATAACCATGAATTCTGACTTTAATCCACTATATATACTTTCTCATTTCCAAGCTGCTGCTATTGAACTCACAACACAGAAAAGGGGAAGTAGATTCAACTGGCAGAAGATGAGAATAATATCTGGGGGGAAAATCACCTTAGAACCAGGCACAAACAGGGGTAGAACCAAGGTTATGATATAATCTTTTTCTTAACCAGTGGCTTATCAACATCAGTCCTGTCATATATTTGCATGAGAATCATCACAGAGTATACAAATGCAACGAACCGTACTCCTTTGACTAATGAATTTGCAGTTTCTCTGGTTTTTTTTTTTGCCTTCTCTCTTTAAATATAACCAGATGTACATTCCCCTTTGGTTATTTTATTTGAAGGATGCTATTTTGTCTTCCCTTCAAAGCTCAAATTAAAAAAACAAACAAGTTTGCTTCTGCCATCCATTCTTATTTGCTTAGACGAATCAGGTGAGATTGTTGCAATGTCATTTTGAGGCCTTAGTTGGCAAGGTGGCACTGATTTTTGTGTTTAAGGGGAAATTACACATGGAAATTTTAAAGGGGTTTTGCACATGAATAAGAACATATCTAATCACTTGATTGTGCATAATCACAAGTTAATGTAGCAAACTGATTTTTAGCAAGTCATTTGAAAAATAATATTTTAGAAGCTATTCAGGTAGCTACAAATGTTTTCTACCCTGGCTTTATGGTTGTGGATCTTTACTTGTAGGTAAGATGATCCACAGAGGGGAGAGATTTAACAAAGTGGAATTTACTGAAGGCAGTCATGCTGGCACTCTTTATGGCAAGTCAGTTTCCTAAGCAAAAGTATTTTTCAAAATCCCTGTCAGTGTCTCATCTACATTTAGATTTGAGGTAATTTCATAATCATAGGGAAGCACTTCACATGCAGAGTTTCGGTTCCTATGTTTCCATTTCATTGAAAGTCTTTTTCTTTGAAAGTCGAAATCAGTGATTACCTAGAAACACTTTGATTTGCATGATTTGTAACAAACAGTAATACATATATATTTGTTTTGTTTATCCAACCAACTCTAACCTTTTCTCTCTTCAGAGTATATTTTGCAAAGGTCCTTGGTGCTCTCTGAGCTTGGTTGTTTTCTTGCTAGCACTGAGGATGATGCTACCTACAGTCATTTGGGTAATGAAATGTCTGCAAGAAAATAACCAAGCACAGAGTGTCTATGGAAATTTTCAGTCACCCAAGTCTTAGTTGTCCCAAAGGTGCTTTTTTGTGTCTCATCCAAGAAGCTTCTTCAGTTCTAAGAATTCTTCTTCAGAACCGAAGAAGCTTCTTGGATGAGAAGTGAAATGTTTTCAAAGGAAAAATCCACAAAAGTCCAGTTGCCTTTTGAAAAGCACCTTTGGGGCAACCAAGCTCAGAGGCACCAAGGAGCCCTTCTTTCAATCCTGATCTACAAATATTCTCCTTTATTGGTAATACTTCACAGGGCCACAAAGGAGCTAAAATGATAGATCACCAGGAAATCTAAAAGATGTGGGGTAGGGGATAAGTAAATCATCCTAGAAGAAGACTGTGACAAACTACTTCCCTACTGTTGTTAAAATTGCAGGATATGTTGAATTTACCTTAGGTAACTTTCCCCTATTTTAATGAAATGCCTGAGGGCACAGAGCCATTCCTAAAGAAGCAGGCTACCAATACACATTAGTATTACACAGATAAGATGAAAGTAAAGGTGCCAATTCCATTAATTCCATTAATTGATCATATCACCTTGAGGCTGAGATTCAGGCCTGCCAAATTCTAAATGAAAAATAGTTGCACCCTCTTTACTGAAATATTAATCTTGATAGTCCCTTATCATATCACTCTTGAAAGCGATGCCCAGAAATACAATATCCATATACATTTAATCTTTGTTTTTATACATTGATAAAATATGAAACTAAACTAAAAAGACATTAAAATTAGCATATTTATTGCCATTTTTATGAGATGCGCTTCTGCAACAAACATAAAATCTTCTAGGATTAATCTACATCTGGCATTGTCTCAATAACTGTTAAATTTACAATGGCACAATATTTACGCTGGCTCTCTCTTTTAAAGAAACAATGAATTCTAAAGATGTCCTGCACAATCTTGATCATGGTATTTGATGTTGAGAACTTCTGGGTACATGCTACTATATGAAAATATGATCCATGTATAGAAACAACACTTTTGGAAAATGACATATCAACCTCTATGCTTCATTTCCTTCTTTATTTAATTTTTGTGATGTGTGCTTCAAATTGGCCCAAACTTCATTCTATGTATGGTTTATATCTGGTATTTATAAAATTTCTACTCAAGTTTGACTGAAAGATCTTTTTCATTTTATCATAAAAAAGTATTAACTACATTAAAATAAGGGCCACAATCTGGAGAAAATTTGGAAGGTGCTGTTTGATTAAAAAAAAAAAAAAGCACTGTGCAAGAGCCACATACATTTTGACCCAAAGTGGGTTCTTCCATTTTGTTTGGACCTGAGCATAGTAGGCTATTATGTTGTTTCTCAACTTTGACAGTTTGAAGATACATGGACTTCAACTCCCAGAATTCCCTAGCCAGCTATGCTACAATCATACTGTCTGGGGAATTCTGGAAGTTGAAGTCCAAACAACTGCCAAGTTTGGGAAACACTGAGTTATTGAATTGACTTATGTGTTTTGAAAACCAGAAACAAAATTATAATAAATAACCAATCTATACAATGTTGAAAGGCGCTGAGTCTAACAGTATACAAGGAAATAAAAATAAGCACTTAATAAGGTCAGTAGTTACTATTAACAATATGTAGTCCATCACAGAAATGTTAAGTACTTAACAGCATAAGGGTTAGCTGAAGATGAATATAATGAATATCTAGGTTGATTATAGGAAAAATATGGCAACTGGCAAAGCAAGCATAACAGAAGGAAGAGTGAAGCAGTTTTAAAGAAGCTGAGACTGTAGGAAAAACAGGCATACAGGAAAATTCCTTAGAGAAGAGAAAGAGAGTTACAGATACATCTTCAGTTTATGACTATTGCACTATCACATGATCACCAACTGTGTATTTCGCAACTGGTTTGTGGCAAGCAGCGTTAATAAAGGCAGAAGTAAAATCGTATGTCATGGTCATGTGATATTTCTCTTAGCGACTAAAGGAGATGGTCAAATGATGGTCATCATGGTCAAATGATGTTTTGCTTAGTGACCATAATGACATTGTGGCTTAGTAAATGAAATTGCCAATCCCAATTGTGCTAACAAAGCAAGAGCGGCCTATATTTTTCTTGGCTTATATGTAAGCTTCTTTTTGGATACAGGGATGGGGAGGGGAGAAAGAAAACAATAAGACTTTTCTTTAGCCTACTGGGAAACAGTCATAATTGGCAAACAAATAAAATATCAGCACAGGGAAAGCAACTTTCAGCAACAGTGCAAATTTAGATAACTATGAATGCTAATTCATAACTCAACTTTCCAAAAGTCTTGGGCAAAAATTAAGCTCTCCACAAATCCCAAATTAAAAACAAAATCCAGTGTGAAAATTCACATTTGGTAGGTTTCTGTATAATGATGCAACTTTTAGTAATGGCAGAGTGAAGGAGCTTTTTATTTGTGTAAAAGTAATGTATATTTACACTGTGGAATCTGAGGACAGAATTTCTGTTGAAAGTGCTAAGGTAAGAATAAAAGGGGAATGGAGAAAAGGTTAATACATCATGGGAGCTTTTTTATGCACGAGTTCTTTCTGTGTTAGAAGACCAATCTTTCAAAGATACATGCAATTCTGTTAATAGGAAATTTCAATTATCCTAACATCTGCCGGCAACCAAACTTTGCTAAGGCCCAACAAATCATTGCCCTCCTTTGATAACAACTTCACTTGTCTATCATCCCTCCAAGGTAGACTAAACTTTGAACCCAAAGATATGCAAGCTTTTATTATAAAGTTATAGTAATAGAATCTTGCAAGTTTGAATTTGCTTCCTTTCTTCCTCCCTTTTTTTTAATCATCAAAAGAATTAGAGACAGTCATGTCTGAGGTGCTTTCTTAAATTACATTACTGCCCTGGACTCATATTTCTTTTATCTGTGATTTGGTAGAGGCTCTTCCTCCTTTTCATCATGGTTACATAGCTAAATGTTGAAAAAAGATAAAAAGATTTGCTATCCTTGATTTAATCCTTATAAGCAGCAGGGAAAGTTCTAGGCTTAAGCAATTTAGGCAGTGGCCTAGGATACCAAATTTTAGGGAGTGCCAAAATTGAAAAGAAAAACATAATAAAAAGTGAAAAGTATGTGCTACTGCAGCTATTAAAGGCTAAATATAATTTCACAGATGTATTGCCATATGACAACAATGGATACTGATGTAATTAACATTATTTATTGTGATTCCCATTATTTGTACATCACATAAATAGAATGAAAATTTCAAGAAACAAAAAATAATTGTTCAGGACTGAAAATCTTAAGTATAAAGCTCAAAAACTTGAAGAATAAAAGGAACAAGAGTGTACCTTTTTGAAATGCCTAACAAACTTGGAAGATGAGCTAAACCAAAGGGGGTACCAGAATATGACTTTTCCTAGGATACTAAAATATCAAGAGCTGGTCCTGCCAACAGTGAAGAATTGATTGAAGAAGTGAAGGTAATTGTACAGTATCATGCTATCCAAAAGCAGATTTTGATGTCCTCTGAAGGAAGGTAAGCCAGATTGGTTCAAAATCCTGAAGAAGAAATATATCCCAGGCAGGTTGAAAACTATGAAAATTCATAATTTCAAAAAAATAGGAGAAATGTAAAAGAGTCAGTATGAATACACACCCAGCTCTTCAAAATAAAAAAAGCAAAAAGGGAAACACAAAGGAAATTGAAGGAAGACACATAATCAAAGAGAGAGAGAGATACAAAGGAATCTTCTGAAACTTTAAGAACTGTACCAGAAAAAGAAAAGCTCAATTATGGTGAAAAATACCAGAAATGTCAAAAAGGGTCCCTTTGGGCACATTAGAAACAAGGGATAAATAGCCAACTGGCAATGCATGATGACTGTGAAAGCAAAATTCCAAATCTGCAACCGTATTCCATAGGATGGAAATGGGACTTTGACTAGTCATATAATTATGCCACTGGTACAAAAAGGAATTTGCAACCTAATATACCTAAAGAAGAATGTAAGAGGGAACTTAATTTAAATACATTCAATTTTGCAGGTCAGATCAGATGGATTACATCCCAGAGTACTGAATGAACTAGGAGAAATAATAACCGAACAGCTCTCTGTAATTTTTGAGAACTCCTGAAGGAGTAGCTTGGTCCCAGAAGACTGGAGGAAAGCAAATATTACCTTCATCTTCCAAAATAGAAGAAAGGAGAAAAGTAAATGTCAGCTTGATGTCTGTGGTGGGCAAGGTGAACTGATGATTTAGTTATGTTCCTGAACACTTGGATAGGCATGCTGCAAATATGGTTCTGTTGCAATTAAATTATTTCAGAGTAAAGTTAGCTCCTTCTATGATGGTGTTCTACCTCAGTAGACCAGAAGAATTCCGCAGGTAGCCGGGTGTGAGTCTCTTTTTGTGAAGTGGGGCTCTAGGGTTCAGGTGGGCCTTCTGCTCACATAC
>JAEANM010025985.1:0-10834 GCA_017656035.1 Myanophis thanlyinensis
TTTTTTTCTCGAAAAAAAATTTGTAAGTCGAAAATTTTGTAAGTAGAGCTCTTTGTAAGTAGAGGTACCACTGTATCAGTTAAAAAATAGTTGGGGATTTTATACCAGGGTTCCTGATGGAACTCTTTACTATCTGGGGTAAATGTCAGAACTGAATCTAATGCACAGCAGCATCAATGGGATAGCGGGGCATTGGGGGATAACAGAATGAGGAAGCATGTTCTACTATTGCAATGCAAACTCCACCCCTTTTTATATGTCATGGCATCAAACACACTTCCAGAAGGGTCAGGGCCTATAGCACAATACTGCTTTGTTATTTTGATAAAAGAACCATGTTCTGGGGAACCAATGTCTCTGCACCATTTCTTGGAACCAAGCCATTGATTTGTTTTAAAAGGCCAGGAATCTTTTCTCAGAAGAACTGATGGAATATTTTTGTTACTTATAAGATGAAAGATCACATTATGATTTACAGTGTTGTACCTTTGAAAATAAACAACTTTTTATTGTATTTCATTTGTTGCATTCTTTTTTCCTCTATTTTTAAAATGTTGTTTACCACTGATTTGTTGTTGTTTTTAGGGCATATATGTTCATTTGGGGTTTACTCCTAGAAATAATTATTTTGAAATTAATGTTTGAAGGCAAAATATTTTGACTGACCAAAAATAAATAAGGGGCTCACTGCCTTGCCATTTTTCATTAGTGTTATTATGAACTAAGAACCTTTCCTTCCTTCCTTCTTCCTTCCTTAGTTTCTGTAATCTATTTTCTTTCTTTCTTTTAAACATTGGTGTTTAAATTCAAAAACATATCAGGATCAGTTGTAACTGGAACAATATAGAACAGAAACATAAACTCCAGTATATAATATATAGAATTGATTTTTTTTGTTTCAGATCAACATTTTGCATATATACATTTGCATTTCTAAGAGTCTGAAGTAAAATGTATGTATTTCTATGTTTATGTTATTGTGTAAGTATTTAAAGAATTCCCAATCTCAACTGTTGGGAACTGTTTAAAAAATAACAGGAGGGAAATAATAAAGAAAGGCAAGAGAAACTGAAATAGGGATAAATTGGTTGAACATTGCTCATTATTTAGTTTCATACCGTTTAATATATTTGAAATAAAATATGAATACCACAGAAACAATAAACAGTAAATATACAACTTTTGCATAATTTTTCCTCATTTTTCCCAACTAGGCACGATACAAAGAAGCAAGAGAAGGCAGAAAAATGAAGGTTAATTCTGCATATAAATATATCTTTGAAATTCTATCTGACAAACTTGAATTAGATATTGGAACAGTAGAAGAATTAATCCTGGATTGCCCAACAGTGAGTTTACTTTACATTTGTTTTTACAAGGAACATTTTTAAAAGTTTGTTTGTTCTCCTTTCCACCCTCTAATACTAATACATTGATAACTAATATCATCATAATACAAACTATGCCGAGAATTTCAGCACCAGAGTCACCAAATGTAAGGCATCATGATTAAATTCAATGTGTAAATCCAGATAAACATCAGAATAACTTACATAGGGACAATTTACATATTGATTTTTGTTCTAATCGAATGTGCATGCTGTTATGACCAGAGTATACTGTATTTGTAATCTACATTGTGACTTTTTGGTCTGATTATATGGATCCCCTTATATATACATAAATTTATGCACCCATAGTCACACAGTATGGAATGAAGGGCAGGGAGATTCAGATAATCAGACTAAAAAGTCACAGTATAAAGAATACAAATACTTCTGAAATATCTTCTATGTAACAATAAATAAATTAAGGAATCCAACCTTATTCTGATTTGGCCTATTATAGGAATATAAATATAATGAATTAATTACATATAAATTAAACAAATGATACACTTTTCTTTGATCAACATGTGCAATTTTATAATATCTATCACAGGTATTTTTTTAAAGTCAGTATTTCAAGGTTTAAGTTCTAGGTTTTTCCTGTCCAAATAATGACTCCTTAATTTAATTTGAGGAAACAAAAGGAGTATATGATTTATTAATACAGCTGTTCTCAGGAGTTTAGGAACTGTTGGTCTTTGCCAGGTAGGTCCATCTCTATATTTTCTTCCTAATCAAGCTAGAATGGAATCTTACACATAACAGCATAATGACAACTGAAAACACCTTAAAGGCATTGTTTTCCTTTAATATTTGGCAACTAGTACTTCCTTAGGGAATTTTTAAAGAAATCAATAATCTGGTGATTTGGCAAAATGTTGAATTTACACCATATCTTTCCTTTTTAATAGTTACAAGCATTTGATAGTTTTTTTGCAAAAGGAGGAAACAGAACACTAAAGTTTATCTATCAAGAAGGTGAAGCTCCTGGCATAGGTAAATGTTAAAAATGATTTTATCTATAACTTCAGAGAAAAGTAAATTGTTTGGGTCTGAAGGATTAATAACATGCATACAAAAAAAGAGCCAATCATGTAGAATAATAAATAATTTATGCAAATTGGATTGTAAATGATGGCTTGGAAATTGATATTCAATATTAATTTTAGAGGTGCCATGGAGGAATTTAAATATAATCTGAATTATATGAGGATATAGCATTAGTAAAGGTGTTTTCCATGAATTATTTTTTCAGAGTTTTATATTCTATAACTTGTTGTTATTGCTCAGTAGTATCAAGTAGGAACAGTTCTGTAGAACATGAGAGGTCAGCATGAGACTAATTTGAAGTATAGATTGTGGGTTGATTGATAAATTAATATAGACTAGCTAAGGACCTGTATATTTTGATTGATTGACAAGTTGGTGTCAACTTTTAACTGAGATTTTTGCCCAAGGGAAGCTGTTCCCAACCTGATCATTCAGTTCTTCCAAGAGTGCATGCACTGCTGCTGTACATCTGTACTTCATTTGCACAAATCGGTGTATTTATTACATAGCAGTGATGATGAAAAAATAAGAGAAGTTTGATACTCTAATCAAAGGAGATGCCAAAGTAATTCCACAGCAGCTAAACTTAGCTTAACAACAGCAGCAATAACAACAACAATTTATTCAACTGCCTGATTTCTAACAACTCTGGGCAGCTCACGACAATTAAGGAAATTATAATAAAATAAAATTTTAAAATATTAAATTATTTTTGTCTTTTTTTTTCATTTTCAGAGTGTGGGAGAGCAATTCCAGGTGTTCTGAAAGGAACTAAAATGATGAAATTGTATGTAGATAAATCTCATGACAAATTCAAAGGACAGTGCTTATTTTTTGTACGTGCTAGAAATGATTTGCCTGTGAATATTAAGACAATGCATGAGGTATTTTTATCTTCTTTTTCATTATAACCTGTCCTCAAAAAAAATAAGATCATCAAATTTAAAGACAATAATAGAAATAAGGCCCGTAAATTATAAAAATCTTAATTCTTGGTGAATGCATAGTTATTTGGTTTGAACCACATAAGCATCACTTTTTTTCTACTTGGGCCCTAATGTCAAATGTAAACTTTCAACTCACATAGAGTGCATTATGACATTGCAATACACACTTCCGTATTTGAACCCTAACCCATCCTGTAGATGCCAGTGGGTGGATGTAATGTTACAGTGCCTGGGTTTACAAAGTACAAAAAGCCATAATGTGATTGGTTTGCTTTATTGTTAATTGATTATGTGAACAGAGCAACTGTAAGATTCTTGATAATTTAGGCAGTACAAAATATGAGAAGAAAAAATTGTTCTCGTTGCAACATAAAACTTTTTTTAATGAGAGAGTTATTATATTTATTTTGAAATATCAACTATTATTGAATAACAGCTTTTTGATTCTTTCCACATTTAATAATTGTAGTATTTTAATCTTCCCTATTTAGGACATATACTATTCCTCAATGGATGGAAGTGAAGGTCTTTTGCTTGCCATCAAAAATACTTTGGCAACAATTTTTCTGCCTGCCATTCTTGCAACAAGCAATTGGGGTGCTTTAAATCAGACCAAGCAGGGAGAACTTGAGAAACAAAGTTTCATCGAAACCTTGAACAGATATTTGGCATTTTTGGATGGTAAGATCAAATAGATCAAACAGACAAATAAGCTAAGACTTCAATTTTACTTTTTAAAATAATTGATAACTTGATGTACGGTCTAATATCTGGTCGGGACACATTATATCCTGGTTCTTATTCTTATGCTGGCTAACTAAAAGAAGTGCTAATGTGGATAGAAAAGAAGAACTGGAAGACTTGATTGGCTAATCAATAGCATACTTTTTTCTGTCCCTTTTTTAAAAAAAGGCATCTTTCTGGGAATCCAGTAAAGATCATTAAAACCTTATCTGATCATATTAAATATATTCCCCCCAAGCAGACTTAGGAAGAACATAATACTATAAGGGGTATACCTCATAGCTCTCTTGCATCAAATATGAAAAACTGATTGTTTTATAGTATATGAAAAGTCATCATAAGACTGACTGAAATAATAAACTGGAATGAGCCAGTATCATATGACCAAAGGAAAGCAGTGGATTGTCAGAGAATTTTAGTTCAGGGGAACATTATAAGTGAGGATAATTTCCACAAATCAAATACTGTATCTGATTTTGTGCATTTAATCAAGAGACAGGTCTTACTCCAAGGCCATTCCTAAAGATTGCAGAGAGGTAATCTAAAGCAATTCCCTTTTGCATTATACAGGTATGTACTGGTAGTTTCATTGTCAATTCTATATAAATTATTTTTCTGTCTATCAAATTCCTATGACAATCTGTTTAATAAGACCAATGCATTGTTAAAACTTCCCCAGTGAGCTCCTCTACTGGATTTTCCCTAACAGTGTGGGTTATTCATTTTCTTACATTTTAAGCAAAGCTGTTGTACTTATATAAAAATATATTACGTACTTAATATGTTAAATAATGTGTGCATGAACCAGAATTCTTTCTGCTTTCTCCATTTTGCTTTTTCGGCCTTTCTCCCCCTGTTAATTTAAAATTTGTTATCTATTTACTTCTTGTGGCTGTCTTTTACTGGACTCACCATTTCCTTTCCCTCGGAGAGATCTCCAATTCTGGTTTTCTTACTGACTCCACTATGCCTCTCAAGAAGTCACTTTATCTCTACTGTGATCTATAACACAACCTCTTAGGCTACTCTGAGGATCCCATTTCTTCTGCTTCTGGCATCTTCCATTTATAGCCCTGTGAAACTAGACTCTTAGCACCCAAATTAGCTTCCTAATTCTGGCAAGCTTTGGTCTACCAGTATATACGTATATTTGTATCTTTGAGGTAGAATACTTTTTTTTTCATTCATAATATTTGCCAAGTGGAGACCATCTGAGTATGTGCAAAGACTTGAAAAAAGGACATCTTATATGTTTTTCCCTAGAATGCAAACTGTTGTAATGAAACAGCCCAGGAAACAAATGGTAGAATCTGAAAATGTTATTTCTCATTATTCATAGGTGCTCGAGTGAGCATCCAGGGAACTGTTCAACTGAAAAAAATAGATAACATTGACTTTTCCAAATTCCAGTCTTTTGAGGAAGTGACAGCAGCAGCTGCCAATCCTGATATTATACATCAATTGGAGGATTCACTTATGATTTGGTACAAGCAAATTGAGCAAGTAAGCATCTTCTGTTACTGTAGATAAGCAGAGGAGTATGTATGAGAAGTATAGTTAGAAAAAGCGCCATGAAGAAGGCATTTCTGAGGCAACTTTTTTAGCATGGAACTGTTCACTGTGTTGGCCAGTCACATTATAAAGTACAGGCACACTTTGACAGTTCCAAGTTGGTGAAAACTGGTTTATGTCAACATTCCAAACATGCATTTTAAAGCAAAATCTTTTCCAGATTAAACAGGCATTTGCTTGTATTGTGATTTTACCCTGAAGGTTTAGGAAGGTTTCCTTTGATCAAGATAAGAAGCTTTTGATTCAGATCAAAATGGGTTGGTAGCACTTTTGCTCTTGGAACTGTTGTAAGGGCCAATATCCTGAATGATATGCAGCTATATTTCAGCAAATCAAATATTACAGCTGATAGTTAAGTATTAAATAAGATAGCAGCCTAAGATAGGGATTTCAAGGAGCTAATTTTGGATATCTTAAAAGAGTAGCAAATTATTAGCTCTGATGAACATAATGGCCATGATGATGATGATAGTGGTGGTAGTGATTAACAAGGAACAGAAGCACTTGTAAGATTTCCAAAACACCTTTGTGCTCTGCAGCTTAAGTTGCAAGATGAAGGCAGTAGTTTCTGTGCTGGAGGCAGCAGAATGATGCAAACAGCATAACAATGCAAGCCTCACCCTTTGTCTACATGCATCTTGGAATGCATCTTGGAACATGGTACTGTATGCCAGCCCTCATTTTTCTGAGGAAAGCAAGCAGGGCCTGCAGACGCCATTGGAAGAATGGAACGAAATGTCATGTGACAGTCTTGAATGTGACATAGCAACACAGACATGGTAGTTACTTTGTACAAATTTAACATTTTCAGGTTTTGATTGAGAGTGAACAGATGAGAAAGGAAGCTGATGACTCAGGTCCACTTACCGAATTAGAGCACTGGAAGCGTATGTCTGCCAAATTTAATTTTATTATTGAGCAGATTAAAGGACAACCTTGTAAATCTGTCATAAATGTTCTCAACGTTTCACGTTCCAAAATTGTAAAGGTAATTATTAGTTGTTGGATTAAAAAAAAAACCAATGAGATTTTAATGATTTATACAGACTGTTTCAATATGTCCCCATCCCTTTTTAAAGATAATATAATCTCTATGAAAATCTGGGGCAAGAGGCAATATCTATCCAGCTCTGGATGATCTCAACAAGTTAAACAGGTTGGACCTGCTTTCAGCTTGGAAGGGAGGCTACTAGAAAACCACACTCGGCTAACTTGGGAAGTAAAAAAAATCAATTAAAAGAAACACGTTCACATTTCTGCCAGAAAAAATACATTCAGTCATCAAGCGTTTATGAAGAGTCACTTCATAAACATGTTATCACATGTTTGGAGTATTATACTTTTTCAATTTAGTTTAATTAATTCAGAATTAAACTGCTGCATCTGCCTAGTGTGGCTCTAATTGCTAACATGTATTAGAATTGTGACACTCTCATAAGCATGCATTTCAAAGGAAGTAAGTATGTCTCTGCTTTAATTTAATCAATTAAAATGATTTCATCAGTCCAACGGTATGACACATAAATTATGATCCAGATATAAGGGTCAAGCAAGTGAGATGGGAATCTGTTTCTCACGTCAAAAATGTTTTATGAATAAAGTACATATACAGAGGGCAGTACTTTCAAGGACAAGTAAAGAAAATAAGGGAGAAAGAGACTCACAATTTAAAGCTGTACATAGAGCACAAAACTGGGTGGCTACTGATTGGATAGCTTCTAATTCTCCACAATAAATCCATTTATCTAACCTGTCTGCTTGGAAATGTGGAGTGAGGAGAGTTAAATGGCTATAGTATTTGGTACAAAGCCTTGAGTCTTCCAAAGTTGGGCTTAAAATCATTGCCTTGTGGTCTCTCTGTGTGTGCTAGCACTTAGATGTAATGCCGCTATTTCTCTAATTGCCAGAACTACATTTGACAGCAATATGATTTGCTTGACTGTTTGATACTACTGCTATTATATGGGGTAATTGATTTATTCTAATTTAACATTCAAAAAATTGGGGCTAACATATGGCAACTTTACTCAGATATGAGTATTAACATTTTTTGGAAATCTCAAATCCAACTTTTGATGATTGAATTATAACAGTTTTTAGAGAGCCTAGAAGTTTGGAGAGAGAGCCAATGGGTTACCACTGTTTTCAGCAGAAAACTCTGTAAGCAGATGGCTTTGCATTTTTTATTCCATTTCCACAATCCTTAAATTGTCTGCACAGCACTGCATGAGTGCATTATAATATCACTTTCCCAGTATGAAAGTGTTCCCCTTCAGTTTACATAAGTGCATTGGTGTAGCATGGCAATGTCCTAATATATTGTTATGCTGCCTTAGCACTCAGAAAAACTTGTAAGTCAGCATGACCATTCTGTCATGACACCAACCTAATTCCTCACCTGATATACATAGTCCTGACCCTGATGGCCTTCAGGAAAAATGCTAAAACTTTTCCCCAAGATACTAGTGTCCGTATGTGGATAGAAGTTAGAACTGACATAGGGTGGTTGATGGAGGGTGTAAGTTTTATGGGGCCTCAAACTTGTTTGGTTGTTTTAAAAGTTTTCATTCTACTTACTGTCCTTTCTGGTAGATGGGGAGTTATATAAATTTATTTAACAGTGAGTGCAATCACTGGTGGTAAAATGAAACCATTTTCTTTAAATAATTTATTAATAGGATGTAGTTATCAAGAATTTGAATCTGTAGGCTTCTAAGTTTGTTTGTTTGTTTGTTTATATATACCAAGTATAGCTAGAATGTAATTACATTTCTGTTACATGAATTCTGCACATTTTATTTCAGTGTTTTAAAAGTTCAACATTTTCTTTTTACTATAGTTATGGCGAGAACTGGATGCCAGAATAACAGATACAGCAAATGAATCCAAGGATAATGTTAGATATCTATACACACTTGAAAAAGTCTGTCAGCCACTCTATAATTATGATTTAGTGAGTAAATTTTGACAAAGTTTGCATACAGTTTTGTGTATATTATGTGGTTACATTTTTATTACAGTACATGCAATAAAATAAATGGCTTTAAAATGTATGTCATGAGCAGAAAATTCTAAATTAACTATATTCTAGATATACTTGTGTCATAAAATATCTGACTTTTAGGGACAGTTATTAATTAATGATTTAAATCTTTCTGTTGATGGTGTGAATTTAAATTAATTGTCAAGACTGGGCTGTAGATAGGAATCTAAAATAAGGAAGAAACAGATATTAATCCATAGTATAACCCAGACTGAAAAGAGAACCTGGAATGCATTCATATGACATACAACAGATGATACCTGATAGAAAATAATTTATAAGTTACTTGTTAATAAGTTATGCTTTATTATTTTTATGGGTCTATTTTAAATTGCCTTAATCATTCTTGGCCTAGAAGAGTCCTTCCAAAATGAAGAATTACTTTTTAAAAAACTGTTCGTTTATTGCAAAGAAAATGGGGGTAGGAACTGCATCCAGAAATTTGCTTTTAACTGCAACAAGCTAACTCTTCATCCTGCACTTCTCATTTTAGGCATTAAGAATTTAGACTTATTCTGAAAACAGCCATCTCCCTCTTCCACCCATTGTCAGTCCCACCTGGTAATTCAAAGTATGCCATCTTTCACTATGAATTCTACAAAATATTTCTCTTAGGTTTCCATGGCCCATGGAATACAGAATTTGATTAATGCAATAAGAATGATTCATAGTGTTTCCAGATACTACAATACTTCTGAAAAAATGACATCTCTCTTTATCAAAGTAAGTGCTTTTAATCAGTGGACTGGAGAGTGTTCTGAACATAAGTACTGTACGTTGTGCAAGCCTCAGGGTTGACTATAGTTTTCTGATGTGTACAGCAAAGGTGAAATTCAGTAGGTTCTAGCAGGTTCTCTAGAACCAGTAGTAAATTTTCTAAGCAGTTGGAGAACCGGTTATTAGAAGAAATCTCCTTTTGTTTTTTTCCCACTTTACAAGGTTAATCCTGTCAGGAAGGCAGGAAAAAAACCTTCTGGTGTTGTTTCTAGCCTAATCTTTATTGCCCTGCTTACAGAAACTGCCCACCCAGTCACATGACACCCCCCCAACCATGCCCACCAAGCCATGCCTACAGAACTGGTAGTAAAAAAAACCTGAATTCCACCACTGGTGTACAGTATATTTCAGTGTTTTACATCTGCTGGTATACTGATATACATATTCACTCTAAATGACCAAAGGGCCGTATGAAACTTCAATAGGACACCTGAGGTTTTCCAAGTATTAGCAGACATTATTTTCCTTGGCTTCAACCAGACTCTCTTTCTGCTTGTTTTTTCACATTTTAATTTAAAATTATATTTTAAAACATTTAATTTTAAAAAGGTGTCATGTTTGAAAGCAAGTCTCCAGCTTCACAGCCACAATGGGCAAAATAAACTTTCTTGGAAAATTAAAATAAGCCAGTACTATCCAGTCATTCTTTGGAAGGAAGGACAAAGGAAATAGAAGGGGAGGGAGGTAAATCAGGGAGTTTTGTGGGAGTTAGAGGAGTGCTAGGTGACATTCTAGGACAGTGATGTTAAACCTGAGATCACATTGTCATCCCATGATGTATCTTTTTCCCCCTTCACTAAAATGAGGATGGGTGTGGCCAACTCATGACGCATCTGGACTGTGGGCTGTGAGTTTGACACCCCTGTTCTGGGAGATCAATAGGAGGCTGTATTCCCCCATGGCAGCCATTAGTGTGTATGAGCAAGCAATGCCACCTGTGCAGCAGCCATTTCTCAAGAGCACTGAGGGCCGCGACATGGATTTTGTAACTTATTAACTAACCTAGTTACTTCGTATTTTAATGATTTTTTTCTTTGTTTTAAAATGATAATGAGGCTTTATGAAATCATTACAGATTGGAATGTAGGAAAACTTTTTATCCTATTGCTATATGGATTGATCGACAGCTTCTAACATTCCTAAATTGAAAGGATAAACTATAGAAGGAATGGCTGGCAACTATTTCCTGATAAGATAAAGTTTGTTAGTGCTAATTTGGTGTCTGGTTTGTCATGAATCAGCCGAGGGCCCAGGGTAGGGGTGGTGGGGTGGCAGTGGTCATCCAGGAGGTCCTTTGTCCTAGGGTAACCACT